>VYZW01007355.1:0-16334 GCA_013401315.1 Balaeniceps rex | reverse complement strand
CCCCCCCCCCCCCCCCCAAGTGGCAGATACAGTTGGCGATTGCCCCGAGGTCACCGCTTGTTTGTGTGGCCGTGCTGTAATCTGGGTTTAGGAAATGATCTAGCTTAAGAGGCCAGGAAAAAGAAGGGTTTATTTCGGTCCCTGGGCCGGATCACGGCGCTGTCCCACTCTGCCTGTGCCAGCCCTGCCCGCTGCCCGAGGCTCTCCCCTCGCTCAGGGTCCCCATGTGTCTCCGTCCCCTGTCCCCAAACCCTTTTTGCTCCCTGGGTTATGCCAGGTCCTGCTGGAGTTTTGGCTGGGGCAGGATTTGGGGTGGGCAGTGGGAACGCAAAGCAGGCTGCTCGGGCAGGGAGGGTTTGCTGCCGTGGCCGTTCTAATGAAAAGCACTCAACTTTTTAACCAAATGCAGTAGGAAGAGCAATTAACCCCCAGATCGTGTATCCGTGGGAAAACACATCCCAGACTCTTCAAAACCACAGCGACGGTGGGAAGGTGAGCACAGGTTTGTGCGAGCTGAAGGAGGGGAGCCACGGGGACGCCACGGGGCGCAGCTTGGGGTGCCCGTCATCCCTTTTGGGGCAGAAAATCCCCCTGGCCTCTGCTCCTGGGAGCAGCCCAAACCTTTTCCCTTGCTCCGTTCCACGGGACCCGGCAGCGGGGCTGGGGCCGTCACCTCCAGCTGGCTGCATCCCCCAGCATGTCTCACCACGGCCCCTCCACGTTTGGAGACCCAAACTCCACCTGTAAATGTCCCCCCCACACCCCCCCCAAAAGCCACGCACACGGTGTCAGTGACCTGTTTGTACATCACCTTTAGTTTAGATACTTGTGGACGTAGAGATGACAAAGTATATTTCTATAAAGTCGGCAGTTTAGGTGCATGTGTGCGTTTCCATCTCTGTATTTCGGAGCACTGTGGCGTTGGCGCGTGTAGCCGAGGGCGGCGGGGGGGAGCGGGTTGTTAAGAAGGGCCAAGAAGCCCTCGATCTTTTCGAATGCACCGTCTTAATGCCCTTTTCAAATAAATGTTGATGTTGCCACCTTAGGGGCTCTGCTCTCGTGGCGTGTTCATGGCAGCTGGGCGCTGCCTTGCTGTCCTGGGAAAGATGGGTGGTTGCTGCTGGGATGGCGACGGGAAGGCGTGGGGTGGGGAGGAGGATGGCCTCGGCCGTGGACAAGCTTCCTTCCCCCGGCTCCGTGCCCAGGATCCAACCCAAACCCGGCTTCATCTTCATCATCTTTTAAAATTCAGCAATTCCTCCGTTTGTCCCCCATCCCGCAGAAGCGCCCTGCAGGGCGAAAACAGGGGAAAGTCCCGGCCGCCTGTTTGTGGTGTGCGTGGATGCGCACAAACCCCCTCGCCGAGGCCAGAAGGGGAAACAAAACACCCAGAGACGCGAGATCAGCGTCATGACGTTAGCGCTGGCGTTTCGCTGCCCGGGACGCGCGTGAAAGGGGACGCAGACGTCGTGACGCTTTGGCAGCTTTAAGGTGTTTTTTTCTGAACTACAGCCGTAGCTGGGCAGAGTGGTCAGGGTTTGTACGAGGTTCAACAAGGCCGAGGGCCGGGTCCTGCGCTTGGGCCACAACAACCCCACGCAAGGCTGCAGGCTTGGGGAAGAGTGGCTGGAAAGTGCTTGGCAGAGAGGGATGGGGGGGTGTTGGTCGACAGCCGGCTGAGTGTGAGCCAGCAGTGTGCCCAGGTGGCCAAGAAGGCCACCAGCATCCTGGCTTGTGTCAGGAATAGCGTGGCCAGCAGGAGCAGGGCAGTGATGGTGCCCCTGTGCTGGGCACTGGTGAGGCCGCACCTCGAGTGCTGTGTTCAGTTCTGGGCCCCTCACTCCAAGAAGGCCATGGAGGTGCTGGAGCGTGGCCAGAGAAGGGCAACGAAGCTGGGGAAGGGTCTGGAGCACAAGTGCTGTGAGGAGCGGCTGAGGGACCTGGGGTTGTTCAGCCTGGAGAAGAGGAGGCTGAGGGGAGACCTTCTCGCCCTCTACAACCACCTGAGAGGAGGGTGTAGTGAGGTGGGGGTCGGTCTCTTCTCCCAAGGAACAAGCGATAGGACGAGAGGCAATGGCCTCAAGTTGTGCCAGGGGAGGTTTAGATTGGATATTGGGAAAAACTTCTTCACGGAGAGGGTTGTCAAGTATTGGCAGAGGCTGCCCAGGGAAGTGGTGGAGTCCCCATCCCTGGAGGTGTTCAAGGACCCTGTAGCCGTGGCACTTTGGGCCGTGGTTTAGCAGGCACGGTGGTGCGGGGTTGATGGTTGGCCGAGATGATCCTGGAGGTCTTTTCCAACCTTAATGATTCTATTCCATTCCATTCCATCCTATCCTATCCTATCTACCGCTACTTCCCTGTGAAGCTCCCGTGCTGGGGGTGCAAATTTGCCCTTTCCCCCCTCACCCCAAACCACGCTGCCCAGCACTTTCCCAGCCACGTCTCTTTCCCCCCCAGCTGCAGGATTTTACGTTGCAATTATTTTTTTCTGCCCCTTTACAAACACCAGGCACCCCCAGAGACTTTGCTGACACCTGGTTACCTTGCAAAAAAAAGTAATTTTTTTTTTTTTTAGAATTCTTTTAATCTATCATTTACAGTATTGTACAGCTCAGTGAAAATATGAAAATCATCCGGCGTGCTCCGAACCGGGCACCATCCCCGCTCCCCGCGCGCGTCCGGTGGGTGCGGCGAAGGGGTTGACGTCTTCATCCCCAACCTGTTCCCACCCAGTGGAAGCCGGGAGCGGACCCCTTTGGAGTACTAATTAAGAATGACATAACGAGCGATCTCTAAGTGAAACACATGCCAGCGGGACACTAAAGCTACGGGGGGAGGCGGTGGCGGGGGCAGGATGCCCCGCGGGCTCTCCCCCATCACTGCCCCTTCTTATAGGCGCTTTTGACGATGGCGTTTTTGAAGAGAGTCACTAGAGGGGTCTGGCTGTGCTCCGAGGTCATGAAGCCCCCGTAGCGCTTATCCTTCAAGGGCGCGTGCCAGCGGAAATGGCGCATGCGGTAGGAGCTGCCGGCCTTCTTCTCCTCCTCTTGGCCTTCCTCCTCCTCCTCCTCCTCCTCGGGCGGTGCCCCGGTGCCGCTGAGCACCAGCTCCCGCCTGAACTCCAGCGGGTAGCTCTCGGCTGACTCCTCCTCCACCCCGTTGGGGTAGACCTTGATGGGTCTCCTCTTGCGTCCCACCGGCTTTCCCCAGCGAAAGTGCTCCATGGAGTAGGAGCGTTTGCCTTCCTCCCGCTCCAGCCCGGTTCCCTGCTCTTCCTCACGGCGGGACGGCGGGACGGCGGGCAGCGATGCCGGCGGTGGGTTGCCCCCCGTGGCCTCCTCCCGTTTGTGCCCCCCGCCGCTGCTGCTGTTCCTCCGGCCGAACTTGTTCCAGCGAAAGTGGCTCATGACGTACTTGCGGATGCTCTCGGAGAGGGGCTGGAGGTGCCCGTTCCCCGGGTAGACGGGCTCCTCGGCCGACAGGTCGGCTCTGCACGCCACGGCGCACGCCTGCGCGGAGGGGCGAGATGTGCGGGAAGGGTGAGCGCCAGGCCGGGGGTCCCCGGGGGGGGGTTGTAGGGGGCTGCTTGCGCGGAGTGGGATGTTTCGCAAGATGGTTTCACGCTTGTGCCCCGCTGAGGTCCCCGTGTGGGGGCCACCCCCTCGGCAGGGACATTCAAGGGCTGAGCCTGGAGCATCGTGCCCAGGCACCAACCAGCCCCTGGGTGGCTGGAAACGGTGCTGGGGGGGGGCACAGCCCCCACTGTGGGGTCCCTGGAGCAAATTCGTCACCTGCACAAGGCGAGCCGCTGCGCCGTCTTGTCACCACCACCCTCTGCGAACACCCTTGGGCGCGGGGTAAAGCTGACACACAAATTTCTGGTTTAGCCTGTGCTGGAGGGACGCTGCGAGCTCGAAAATTTATTTTAGCATCATCCCCCAGCGTGAAGCCAGGAGGCACGAGCCCACCGAAACCCGCGGGTCATGGGGCCCGAAGCATCACCCCACGTCGATGCGGGTCACCCCACGGTGTTGGCATCGCCGTCACCTCCTCCCCCAGCCCGCTGCGCCGGTCCCTGGGGGGGGTCAGAAAAGGAAGCGAGTGCAGGGCAGTCCCCATCCCCAGGCTTACCAAAATGCCGGCCTCGCTGGTGAGGTCCTGGCATTTGCTGCTCTCCCAGCATGGGCCGCTGGCGCCGGCGGGGTGCCAGAGCAGCAGCCCCAGCACCACGGGCAGGCTGCTCCACAGCGCGCTCAGCATCCTGGCCGGGGTCACAGGAGCGGTGCGAGGGGCTGCGGGCCCAGAAACCCTGCAGGAACTATGGGGAAAAAAAGAAAAAAAAACCCCAAACCTCTCTTTTTTTCCCTCCAGGAGATTCTTTAATGCTTTCTTTGATGTGTCCACCTCACCCTTTCCCTTGTCAAAGTCGCCTCTGCGGGGGTTGCAGGAGCGGGGTCCCCTCCTGCGGCACCGACCTGCCGCTGCGCCTTTGCTGTCCCCCGGGAGATGCGTTAGTGCTGCAAACCTCTCCTCCTGCAAAGCTTTTCCTCCCGCTTCAAGCTCTTTGCAAAAGGGCTGCTCCTCCCTACACCCCAGGACTGCGGGGAAAGGGGGAGATTTTTGCCGGAGGAGAAACTGAGGCACAAAAAAGGGAAGGCAACACCCGAACCTGCCTCCCTGCCTGCACCCGCATCGCTCTGCTCCTGCCCAGCCGCTCCAAAAAATGGGCAACGTCCCCCCGCCGCCTCTTCCTTTCGCCTTCCCGACAGAAAAGCGTCTCTCCGGAGCACAGGTCTTTTGTCACCACGACCATAGGTGACAACCGCTGTCGGCGGGGATTGCCGCCGCCGCCTCCTAAGAACCCCATAAAGATGAGTGATGCTGCGAGGGGAGAGCGTTAGGGAGCCCGTCTTCAGGTTTCATCCCTTGCCAACCACGCGCGGCTTGCGAGCCGATTCCTCTAAAATAATATCTGCTCCCTCCTAACCTGTCCTGCGATGCCCCTCGAGCGGCGGCACAACTCCTGCGTGGTGGGAGACGCGACGGCAAAGAATATTCAGTGAGGGTTAGGATTAATTTCACATTAAATGATATCGAAGTCGGTTGCTTGGCTTTTGGGAAGGGCTACGGCAAGCGCTGGTGGTGGTTGGGACGCGGCGTGCCCCAGGGGCTGCCAGAATTAACCCAGGATCTGGCCGAAACCCGGGGGCTGAAGCGGCCGTCGCTGCTGTGCCGTCAAGGATGGGGTTGGGGTCGGTTCCTGGCTGCCCACGGGACCTGGCTCCAGGGTCCCCGGGGATGCCCGGCTTGGCTTTTCCTCCTCAAACCCCAACTCTTCCCCAAGCAGCCGTATTCAACTCGGCGTGGACTCACGTGTCTCACCTTCCCCCAGAGCTCTACAGGAGGAAAAACCCATCCCACGTGGAAAGAAAACAGAAGAAAAAATCTCATTTTGGCCCCAAATGTGCGGCTGGAGGGGAGAGCTGACCCTCCCCGCCGGTGCAAGAGCCGCCAGGTCGAGCCTGGATGGAGGGGGGGGACTTTTTTGGCAGAGGGAAAAAAGACCCTGGCTTTATGACAGCAAACAGCGAGACAGACCAAATTTACACGTAAAGGTTGTCTTTCTGTATTCTACCTGAATTCGTGGGTGTCGCTGCCCGGGACCCCCCGGCGCAGCAGCCCGGAGGGTGCGGGGCAGCGGCGGGCAGCACCTCTGTAACTCATTAATAGCCAATAATGCAAATAGAGCTGACGATAAACGGAGGCGAGAGGGCGATAAGCCGGCGGCGGGGAGGGAAGGGTGGGTTTTATTGCCCGTCCCTCGCTGGGAAAGCCCTGCCCGGCAGCCATCCATCGCGGCGTGTCGCCCCTCCGCCGCCACCGGTCCCCACCATCCCCCAAGCCCATATTTTTGCGAAGTTCCTTTCCCCCCCATGCACCCCAAAACACATCGGGGAGACCCACAGGGCCGGGTCCTTGGGTTTTGGGGCTTACCTGTGGCCGGGGTGGGAGCCCGACAGCCGCCGCGTACCCTCCGTCCCCCTCTCCCCCGCGCTCCCGGAGAGCGTCTGCCACTTGGCCGCTGGTCCCGGCGGCTTTTTATACCCCCCCACGACGATCGCGTCCGCCGCCGTCTGCCGGAGGGAAGGGGGGGCGAGAGGGGAGGCGAGAGGGACCGTTCCAGGTACCGAACAAAAGATGAGCAAGCGACCGGCCGTTCGCCGGATCCGGCCCCGCGGCGGATGGAGGGATTAGCATCTCTCCACGAACCGCAGCCGGCAAAGTTTACCGCTAATTGCGTTTGCAGCTTTGGCGCTTTGGGGGGGGGGGGTTGGATGGAAAGTCCATCACCGGGTACCCGCCGGCACCGACGGGTTTGGCACGGGTTGTTTATTACCGGACAGGAGCATCCGTCACTCCTTGGGCTCAGGCGTGGGAGGGTTTCGTGCTCCGATGGGTGCTGAGGATTTGGGGTTGTTTTTCCGTGGGATAAAAGGGGATTTTGGTTGAAAGCAAAGCTCTCGGGACAGCAGCGGCTCCTCAGCCCGGGCAGGGTGAGCGCAGGCATCTCTGCCTGATGTGCCAGGGAGTCCTGCGGCCGCCGGCTTCGGGTGCAAAAGCAGCAGGAGAGGGTTTTCCAGCCTGGGGGTGGCTTTTCCAGAGCACGGACTGGTTTACGTGGCTCGGCCAGGCTCACTGCTCCATTTCTGCGCCCATCAAACCCCAGCCTCCCCGCTCCACTCAAGCTGGAGCAGCTTAGGGCTGCGGACGCTTTCCCTATTGCACAGCAGCCCAAAGCCCAGCGGAACTCGTGGTTTCTATAGGGTCAGCCTTGGCTGCTCTATATGGAAGAGCAGCGGTGGCTTCCAGGAGGCTCCTTCATGCACCTTGGCCAAGCCTTGTGTGGGCAAGCAAGAGGGATGGTCCATCCCTCTTTAAGGACATGGAGCTGTCGGAGCGGGTCCAGAGGAGGCCACAGAAATGGTCAGGGGCTGGAGCCCCTCTGCTCCGAGGCCAGGCTGAGAGAGTTGGGGCTGTTCAGCCTGGAGAAGAGAAGGCCCCGGGGAGACCTTAGTGCGGCCTTGCAGTGCTGAAAGGGGCCTAGAGGAAAGATGGGGACAGGCTTTTTAGCAAGGCCTGTGGTGACAGGACAAGGGGTGATGGGTTTAAACTAAAGGAGGGGAGATTTAGGCTGGATAGAAGGAAGAAATTGTTTACGCTGAGGGTGGTGAAGCCCTGGCACAGGTTGCCCAGAGAGGTGGTGGAGGCCCCATCCCTGGAAACATTCCAGGTCAGGTTGGACAGGGCTGTGAGCAACCTGATCTGGTTGAAGATGTCCCTGCTCCCTGCAGGGGGTTGGACTGGATGGCCTCGACAGGTCCCTTCCCACCCAAACCATTCCGTGATTCCATGACTCTATGATCCTCTACACCGTGTTCAGTGCAGGATGGCACCTTGGGGCAAGCCTGGAAGGGGGCTGGGGGTGATGGGGCAATCCGAGGGGGATGGAACGATGGGGAAGCTCATCTGGTGCCAAGTTTCCAGCCCCCCCGACAGCTGGCTCGGGCCTAGAGGGCTCAACTCTCTTTCTCCACCCAAAAGAGGGTGGCGATGTGCAAACCACCCCTGCGGATGGCTGTGGCTTTGCTAACTCCTGACTTCTACCCTGGGGTGGTTTGGGGTAAAACCACATCCCAAAACCCCGCCAGGCCCTGTGTGAGGGGTTTAACAGCAGCAGGACGGTGCTCAGAGCTGGTTTACCAGGGTTTTTTACACCTCGTGTCTCATGTGTTTGAGGTGGATTTGCCTCTGACCTCGCTCATCACCTCCGCTGGCTGCTCTCCACCAGCATCCCGTTGTGGTGGCACCGGTCCTCAGCCGCACGTCGGCATCATGGGATGATTTTAAGATTTTTAAGGTCTTTTTTTTTCCAGCTGTGGGCTTACCCAGGTGGGGGAACACATCTGCATCGGGATTTTCCATCCCCAGGACGTAATGCCAAGGTGGCCCTTGAAGGCTGGGCCATCCCCCCGGAGCACCCCACAGTGATTTTTGTCGGGTGTGGGCTCAAGCAAGAGCTAGACGTGGGCTGTGAGCACCCCTCCCACCAGCCCGTATGAAGCGCAGTTGTTGATTTGCGTGTTTATGAGAAGATAAACTGCAGGGCACGGCGAAGCCACGCACGGAGGTTTGCCCGCGATCTTACCAGCAGGGAGCAGATGTGGTCTTACCTTGGGTGGGCGAAGGATTTGCTCCTGTTTTACTCACCACAGTCTTCTGCAGGGAAAGGAACCACCCCAAAAAGCAACGTCCCGGGGAGAGCAGCCCATAAGCAGGACAGTGGGGCTGGAGGAACCCGGAGTGTGGTTGAGCCACCTCATCCAGACATCTGCCCCAGGGTGGAGATGCTCCATGCTGAAGACATCTCCTCTGGAGATCCTCCCCTCTTTCCAACAGCCAGAGAAGAGGCTGAGGATAAACAAAAAGGAGGCGGGTTGTCCTTCAGTGGGCTGCAGACATGGGCACCTCCTTGCCAAAGGATATTGGGGTGCAACAGATTCACCCGAATACCCCAGGACTGGATGAAACCCTCCGCAGCGGGGTTACTGAAGAGGCAAAGCCCCAGAGGTTCAAGGAATAGCCTCTGTAGCATTTCAGTTTTGTTCACACCTTCTCCGGACCCCCGTCCTCCCCAAATCCATCCCCAAACCATCCCCATCTCGCCGCAGCGCCCACGACTGCGTCAGCTGCCTCCGTCCTCCCTGGCAGATCCCCCGAGCTGCAATATTTTTCCATGACGGAGAGCTATTCTCAGATACTTTATGGCCCAAACCGGAGCTATGATTCCCACTTTAAAGGCTCTTTCATCTTCATTAGGCCGATCTGAGAGGTTTATGTTTATAAGGAAGATGGGAAATCTGTTTAGGAAACCTCGTTGAGCGGAGCGGCTGCAGGTGAGGGGCTGAGATGAAGCATCCTCTGCCGCGGCTTCAGCAGCCCGTGCCGGATGCCTCCGCGCTCGCTGGCCTCGCAGCCGCTGCTTTCAGACCTCCCTCCCGGAGACAACCGCAGCCGGAGCTCACCCTCCCCGCTCCTGGTGCCAGGGAGCACGGCATCTCCCGGGGACGTTGGTGCCCCAGCATCTCTGGAGGATGCAGGAGTGCCACCTCCGCCATCGGGGGGCTGGAGTGACCAGCTCCCCCTCCTAGCGCGGGGCTGTTCCCGGTGTAACAGCAGGATACTCGTTATATTTTATTCCGGAGCTTATTTATCTTTTTTTTTTTTTCCAAAGAGAGTCCAGTGTGTAAATGATTGGTGGGTGCAGCCCGTGCCCAGGCAGGTGAATGGGAGTGGTGGGAAGCCAAGGCAACAAGAAAATGGCCCTCCAGCGGGGAGAAAATCCCCTGAGGAGGAACCTCTTCTTTCTTCTCCCTGAACAGGGGAATGCTGAGGACCACCCAGGACCACAGAATCATAGAATCGCAGAATCATTTGGTTGGAAAAGACCTTTAAGATCATCGAGTCCAACCGTCCCTGTCCACCACTAAACCATGGCCCTAAGCACCTCGTCTGCCCGGCTTTTAAATCCCTCCAGGGATGGGGACTCCACCACTGCCCTGGGCAGCCTCTTCCAATACTTGACAACCCTCTCCGTGAAGAAGTTTTCCCCAATATCCAATCTAAACCTCCCCTGGCACAACTTGAGGCCATTGCCTCTCGTCCTATCACTTGTTCCTTGGGAGAAGAGACCGACCCCCACCTCGCTGCACCCTCCTCTCAGGTCGTTGTAGAGGGCGAGAAGGTCTCCCCTCAGCCTCCTCTTCTCCAGGCTGAACAACCCCAGGTCCCTCAGCCGCTCCTCACAGCACTTGTGCTCCAGACCCTTCCCCAGCTTCGTCGCCCTTCTCTGGCCACGCTCCAGCACCTCCATGGCCTTCTTGGAGTGAGGGGCCCAAAAAGGCCCTTTCCCGGTAGGGCTGGACGCGGGGGTGAGGCATCCATGGGTGAACGGGCTCATTAGCCGCGTGATTTCTGGCCTTTCCGTTTTAATTTGGAGAACGGGTCACACCTGGGTGTGAATGAGCTCCGGGGCCGGGTGCGAATGTCACGGCTGTGCTCAAATCCCGTGGGATGTGGGGCAGGCGTCCCACCGGGCTGTAAACACCAGCGTCACAGAGGCGAGAGGTGCTCCGGGGCTTGCAAAAACCTTGTGATGGCCACACAAGGCCATGTGCCGTTGGGTGCCGAGTCAGTCCCCTTCCCCGTTATCTCAGGACAGATTTCCTGCGGTGTTTTGCAGACAGTTGACCCATCCTCTGTTCGAGCAGGTCTCCTGGGCTCAGCACCCACTTCTGCTCCTGCCCGGGTGCAGCTGGTGGGGTGGGGAGTGGTGCTGAGGACCCCGCTCCCTCTGCACCATCTTCATCTCATATTTGGTGAAATGGGATGAGGATGGATCCCAAGGCAGTCACATTAAGGGCTTGTGCAGGGCGTAAGGAGCAGGGACCCAGATGAAGAGGTAGTTGGATCACCACCATGAAACCATTTATCTCCACCGCTTGAAGATTTTAAAGTCAGAAGACACTTTCTGATGGTAAATCTGAGCCTTGGAGCCGGTGACTGGCAGATCACCCGTAGGATTAGGGCCTTTTTGGGTGCATAAATGGAGGTGATCACATCCGTGCACACCCGGAGCTGTGGTTTCCAGCTGGCTCTGATCAAGGAGTCCCTTCTGAACCCACCCGTCCGTGGCAGGCGGTGAAACACAAGCCACGCAGCTTGCTCGTGGAGGAAAATGCTGATGCCTGCTCTGTTGTAGCTTCGCTGTAGAAGCAAGAGCAGCTCTGAAGTTAGGGACCGGGAATCCCACCGCCGATTCCTTGGCCCAGCAGCCACCTGGTACCAGGTTGAAGTTCACGTGAAGGTGCTGAGCTCCACAGCGAGAGCAGCTCGGGGCAGGCTCCAGTAGGAAAAAAATCCTTTTTTCGGCTGGGATGTGGCACCCGTGAGTTTTCTTGCAGAGAGGGGGGTCCTTTTCTTTTCTACTGGAGCCAACTGATTGTCCTGGTGACTTTAATAAAATCCAGATCAGACCACCACGTGAACTGGTGGAACTCATTGCTGCTCTGCCTAAGCTTCCTGATGCCGATGCCTTTTCCTCAGCGCTATTTATAGGCTAGAATCCGTAATTGTGCCTGATTCTCTCTGATTTGAACCAAAACTGGGCACTTCTCTAGGAACAGACAACTAAAGGCATTTGAGGATCTGACCGATGTCACTCTGATATTTTTGCTTGTAGGTGTTCCCTGGCATTACCTTTTCTTCCCGATATTTGCAAAGAGCTTGAGTCACGTCACCCCGCCGGATAGACCATGCACCGACTGTAACTGCAGGATCCGTGCAAGCCTGCAGCAAACCCTTTACCCGAGCAAGCTCCTGCAGGGACGAGAGCCTTTACGGCTTCAACAGGTTCGTTTCCGCCGCTCTTCTGAGTTCATGGTGAAGGGCGCGTCTCCACCGCAGCACCTCGTGCTTGCTAGGAGGAGAGGCTGACACGCAGCTCATGCCCAGAGCGATCTGTGGGTGCCGGTGTTTAACAGCCCTGCATGGATTTCGTTTTCACAGTCTTTTCCAGTGTCTCCTTCAAGAGACTGAAGAGAGTTGGGGCTGTTCAGCCTGGAGAAGAGAAGGCCCCGGGGAGACCTTAGTGCGGCCTTGCAGTGCTGAAAGGGGCCCACAGGAAAGATGGGGACAGGCTTTTTAGCAAGGCCTGTGGTGACAGGACAAGGGGGGATGGGTTTAAACTAAAGGAGGGGAGATTTAGGCTGGATAGAAGGAAGAAATTGTTTACGCTGAGGGTGGTGAAGCCCTGGCACAGGTTGCCCAGAGAGGCGGTGGAGGCCCCATCCCTGGAAACATTCCAGGTCAGGTTGGAGGGGGCTGTGAGCAACCTGATCTGGTTAAAGATGTCCCTGCTCCCTGCAGGGGGTTGGACTGGATGGCCTCTACAGGTCCCTTCCCACCCAAAGCATTCTGTGATTCTGTGATTCTATGATTCTATGATTCTTCAAGCCCATCGACTTCCAGCACCTACAGCATCCCTTGGCTGGGAGCTGCACAGCCCATTGCCCTGCCCCGTAAAGAAATGCCTCACTTTTGATTATAAGAGCAACATTTCCAATGGCACAAGCATTTAAGAGGATGCTTGCCTTGCTTAGCAGCTCCTGATCATCCTTCATGACCCTCATCTCCCTTAGAAATGATGCTCAGCTGCACGTCTTGTGCCAGGACAGGGTGCGTGGCACTCGTTTTGCACCAAGCAGAGCACGATGGGGACCCAGAGACTCAGGGAGCTTGGCTGGAGTGAAAGGGCTTTGGGTGACCACCGTGCAATGCCTGGGGATGCTCCTGGACAGCATCTGGTCTTGGTGCAGGTATACCTGGTGAGCAGAGCCAAGGAAAGGGGGAGAAAGGCTGTCTGCACCTGGGAAAGCGGTGGGCATGACCCCAAAAGACGCTGCAGCATGGCAGCCTGGAAAAGCAGCTGAGGGAACAAGAGCGCTTGCTCTCTCAAAATCTCCTTCAAAACCCGGCTTGTCATCTGGGACGTGCAACTGGGGCTGCGGGGTTTTCTCTCTAGGGAGGGGGTTGGTTTGCACATCAGTCTTGGAGCACCTCTTGGCACGTTTATCCCCCGTTCTGGCTGAACATCCTTAAATATTGATAGGCTGGAAAATATCGACATGTTCTGGTACCTCCAGAATTCCCTCATCTTTCTCACCTTGATTTTTCCAGCCAGCAAATCCATCCCAACTGGCCAAATCCTTCCAGGGAAGCCCTGTCCTGCAGCTCTGTCTTGATCCCTTTATAACTACAATTATAACAGGAGTCTGCAGCTTGATTTTCCATAGCTTTGGGAAGTTGGAGTCAGGCTCATCTTGGCCATCACAGCTGAGCTGACTTGAGTCGTCTGAAGGGCTGAGGCGTTATTCCTCGCCTGTCTTTCCTCCTGGAGCCCTCCAAGGGATCGAGGTGATTGCATTCCCCAGTGAGGACCAAGCTGGCTCAGAGGAGGCTCTCGGTGGCAGAAATTGTTGCTGATCTTCTGGCAGATGAGCCCGGCACATTACAGGTTTTGTTTGTCCTGGTTTTACCCCCAACACCAATCTCCTTGGACAGCAGCGAATGGACAAATACCGCTGCGGCCTTTCTCTGGTGCACCGGGTTTTCTCATGTGTGCCAGATCAGGCATCACCAGGGCATCACCAGGGCACTACCAGGCATCACCAGGGCATCACCAGGGCACTACCAGGCACCACCAGGCATCACCAGGGCATCAGCAAGCATCACCAGGCACAACCAGGTATCACCAAGCATCACCAGGCATCACCAGGGCATGATCAAACATCACCAGGGCATCACCAGGGCACCACCAGGCATCACCAGGGCATCACCAGGCATCACCAGACATCACCAGGGCATCACCAGGCATCATCAGGGCATCACCAGGCATCACCAGACATCGCCAGGGCATCACCAGGCATCATCAGGGCATCACCAGGCATCACCAGGGCACCACTAGGCATCACCAGACATCACCAGGTATCACCAGGACACCACCAGGTATCACCAGGCACCACCAGGCATCACCAGGCATCACCAGACATCGCCAGGGCATCACCAGCCATCATCAGGGCATCACCAGGCATCACCAGGCACCACCAGGCATCACCAGGGCACCATCAGGGCACCACCAGGCATCACCAGGCACCACCAGGCATCACCAGGCACCACCAGGCACCACCAGGGCTCCCAACCCCACCCCTGTCCCCATTCAGCATTCCTGCAAGCCCAGAGCTGCAAAGCAGACACTAACGGTCCTGCCCCCCATCCATTGCAATTTATGCCCCCCTCGTTAAGAGCTTTTGAGGGAAATACAGTTGACTACTTTTCTTGGAAATGCACGGGATCAAAAATACCCCTGGGCACCCCCAGTACAGGAAAGACATGGATGTCCCGGAGCGAGTGTGCTGTAGGGGCAGCGAGATGGTCACGGGGCTTTGGGGCCATAACCCCCAGCAGGGAATTATGGCTCAGGTGGGAATAAGTCCGTTTTCTATGCAAAGGCTCAGCTCTCTTGTTTGTGGGCTGTTTTGAAACCGCTTGGAGCAGCCGGGGAGGGCAGGGAGAGGGCAGCTGCCCCTCCGGCTGGGGATGCGAGCAGGTCTCAGGAGCGAGACAGCGCGTCGCATGGGAAACCCTGCCGAGGTGCAGCTCTCGCTCAGTTCACAGGATCACAGAATGCTTTGGGTGGGAAGGGGCCTGTCGAGGCCATCCAGTCCAACCCCCTGCAGGGAGCAGGGACATCTTTAACCAGATCAGGTTGCTCACAGCCCCCTCCAACCTGACCTGGAATGTTTCCAGGGATGGGGCCTCCACCGCCTCTCTGGGCAACCTGTGCCAGGGCTTCACCACCCTCAGTGGAAGCAATTTCTTCCTTCTATCCAGCCTAAATCTGCCCTCCTTTAGTTTAAACCCATCACCCCTTGTCCTGTCACCACAGGCCTTGCTAAAAAGCCTGTCCCCATCTTTCCTCTAGGCCCCTTTCAGCACTGCAAGGCCGCACTAAGGTCTCCCCGGGGCCTTCTCTTCTCCAGGCTGAACAGCCCCAACTCTCTCAGCCTGGCCTCGGAGCAGAGGGGCTCCAGCCCTCAAATTCCAGCTGCTGGTCATAAAAAAAACCCCAATAAATAAATATTTCCCTTTGCTTTTAGACTGAATTAATCTCATTTCAGCTCTTGGATTTGGAAATTGTCTTGTTTTCTGGGTTGGAAGGACAGGGTCAACAAATCCCCGGCTGGGGTAGCTGTGACCCTCTGGAGGGGGTGTCCTGTCCCCACAGAGGGACACCGCTCCTGCCCGGAGCCGCTCCTCGGGTCGCTGCCACCCATGCGAGGATGCGGAGGTGCCCCTGGGATGTGGCTCCTTCTCCGGTGACAGCGGAGCCAGCCCAGACCATGGGCTGGGAGGAGCTGCCTGACTTTTGGCTGGTTAAAAGTGCCAGGGATAAATCCTGCCCTCCCTCCAGCACCGGGACCGGATCATCCCCTCCTGCCCGGCACGGGTGCGCACCGGCCCTGGGGGTTATCCCAGGGCAGAGCCATCCCTGGGGTGATAGGAGAGGTGGGGTCAGGAACACAAAATTGTCCAATTCAGCATTTTCTTTCCTCATTCACGCTGCCTTTCTTTTCTCTTCGACCCAGTTGTGCACACGCAGACACACGCGCATGCTGTACACACACGCATTTGCACACCCGGAGCCAAATCCCCGATTACTGCCCGTGCCCCTAAGAGGGATTACAGCTTCTTAGGGGGGGAGCCGGCTTTCGGCAGGGTTTAGGAGCCCAGCAAGGACTTCATGCCTGCAACCCAGCCCTCATGCTGCGCTGCGGGGTCCCGTGGGGGGACAACTGCACCCAGCACCTTCTCCAGCCCCAGCGACCCTCAGCCGTGTCCTGTTTTCCTCCTTTCTGCAACTTCATCTCTCTCTAAATCACACATTGAAATGGCAGGAGAGAAGGAAGGGTGGCAGGGGGATTTGGGAGGCTGCAGGGAGCCAAGGGAGGAGCAGCCCCGAGGGGTGCCAACAGCCCCGCTTGTCCCTTCGAGGTGCTGCCTCTGCCCGGGGCTGGTGCTGGCGGGGAGGATTAAGGGTGAAGGCACTTAGCAAAGCCCCCGGGCAGAGCCGGATCCCTGCAGGATCCCAAAGCGGCCCCGAGACCTGCGGTGCCTTCCTGAGCACAAGCAGCTCCCCAGCTCCAGCTGGACCCTAAATCTCCATCCGATGCACCCGGCCCCCCCTTACCCTTCCCCGGCAGGGGCTACCCAGCGCAGGGCGTCCTGGGGCAGTTTTGCATCCAGGGCTTGGGGCTGGCAGGGAGCTTGTGCCCTGGAAGCCCACGGCTCCGGTGCCTCAGGGTACGGCTTTTGCTGATATTTGTGGAGCGTGACCGCGGGCGGCAGAGCAGCACTGAAGTTTACTCTGATTTTGGGGCTCCCTGGTCTTCAGGAGGCTCTGAACTGCCTCTTAGTGCTGATTATTTTATAGCAAATCACTGATTATTGGTGTTAGTGGTGGGAGCTAATTCGGGTCATTGCAATGCTAATAGGTTGGGGTAGGTAGAGTTGGGTTAGTTGGTCCTTTCCTCCAGGAGACCAAGGCAGAGTCAGGGATGGAGAATCATCCAGGGATACCTGGAGGTCTCTTCACTCCATCGGGCAGGAACAAGAGATGTAGCCAACCCTGTCCTGGGCTGCATCCCCAGCAGCGTGGC
>VYZW01007354.1:38014-49940 GCA_013401315.1 Balaeniceps rex | reverse complement strand
AAAGTTACTGTGGGAAAGTAGATTGACTTGTCTCTGGTCAGTATGTAACTGCAGATAATGGAGGAGAGGGAAGGCTCCGAATTTTTTATAATTTTAAAAATAACTCTGCTAATAATCCTAATAATCCTTTTGGTTTATCTGAAAGCCAAATGAGAAATAATATTAATCATTGACTTGTAAACTATTGCTTAATAAATAGAAGTGAAATGAAAATCAATTTGTTTCAAATCCTTAGGAATGAACTCAAACTTGAGACTTCAAAATACTGCATGAAAATAATTTTCATTTTTCAACCAGCTGTAATCCGAAGCAATTAAAACCTTTAATAACAACTAGTCTAAATAGAAAGTAGTTAATTTTAGTTATGGCCTGATTTTCAGAAGTACTAGCAGCTGTAGGTATTCAGAAATTCTGAATGCTGGGCCATGTTTTTCATATCTAATATTTATATCCAACTTGAAAAGTGTTAATCTTCATGATTGTGTCCTTTTTTTGCTTTCTCCTCTGAAAAACTCAATAATAGCCATTTTAAAAATATTTTGAGATTCTTTGATAAAAGGCACTATATGAATGCAAATTATAACACTTTTAACATGCTGGCTTTCAGTTTATTCTTCTCTGTGTGGGAGTTATCAAATCTGATTTTACTTTAGAAAGCCATAATTTTATTAATACAATAAAAATGAACTAAATGGAAGGAATTTTCAAGATCTGATGCAGTTCTATGGCAGTAAAGGCATTTTCACAATGAGGAAATCCATACTAAATCACCAACTTAAATATCTTTGTGCATTTTTTTCTTTTACACTGAGGATCTGTAAACTGCTGTTGGAGGTTCACAAAACATGATTCTTGGTGTCAGTAATTGTATCTCTACTGAGCATTTATTCTGGGTATGATACAAAGCATGGTGACTCTCCCTGAGCTCACCATTCACTGACTTTAAATACAAAACTTGACTAATATTTGTGGATCTGTCATTATCCCCTCCTCAGTCACTTTCCAGAATGGCCAAGGGGACAAGGTGGGAGGGAGCTCAAATCCTCATGCTGTGTGAACAGACTATGAAAGATGAGTTTACAGAACTGTTAGTCATTGACCTACCTCTAAAACTGGTACCAACCATGTGAGCAATTCTATTGATCTCTTTCAGTTCAAACAAAGCAGGTAAGATCATCTAGGACTCAATTTTTTTGTCTGCAGGTGAAAATACAAAGACTTACAGCACCCATGATAGCTAGCCACGGAGACATACATCCTGTGTCTTAATTTGGATAAAATAGTGGGTTCAGAATATGGTTGGGCCAAAGCCCAGCCTGAGGCATAATAGTACAGATGCAGAGTAAATAGATACCTTGACTATATCTGACTACATGGTTTTGAGACACCTTCATTCAAACAGATTCATTTTTAATAGATATCTACAACAAAGAATGCTGTAAGCACTATTATTCTTTAATGCTTCCTCTCTTGCTTCTACAATTTTCCCTTCTATTCTGTTTTCTTTCTTCACCCTCACTTCTACTGAAATGTCTTGGGTGGGTTTCTGTGTCTCCAAAATCTATTTATTTATTTACTTATTTTTCTGTTCTTCTCACTTTCCTTTATCTTTCTTCTTGGCTTCTGACACCATTCCTATTACCAAGGGGAGGGGGCAGAGAAAGGCAAATCCCACTTGCTCCATAGGATTTTGCACCTCGCTCTCCTAGTAGCAGTGGTCAGAGAGAGGATACTGGATTAAACATAACCATATAGCATGACCATTGTACTCAGCATTGCCACACTGTGCCTAGATCTGGCCCCAAGTGACTTGACCCAAGTTAGGCAGTAAGTTCGTGGCAGGATGTAGGATTTGCCTAAGATGAGTGGTAGCACTGAGAAAGATAAGCAGCTCAAGAGACCCATAACGGAACATAAACACTGATGTGCTGCCAATCTTTTCACAATGGGCACCAACAAAACTTTTTCCCACTGGCTTGTGACAGAATTCATATCAGGAGCATACACTTGCAGAGGAGTGTCAAGGGACTGGCAAATGTATTCCTTTGTTTTTGCAAGCAAACAAAAATGCTCTTTAAAAACCAAAGAAAGAGGCAGCACCTCTTGAAAAACTTCTAGTAAGCGTGCTTCTATTTTGCATTGTATTCTATTTGTATCACTTGATTGAGAAAGAGGTTGAAGATATTTTAGGAAACAACTAATGATAAAATCTGCTGTATTTCAGAGCCAAGAAAATGATCTATATGAGCTCCATGAATAAAAATCAGCCTGACAATTCTGATTTAGCAATAACTAGAAGGGCAGTGAAATACAAAAAGGGTGGAAAAAGTAACCCCTGCTGTCCTTTTAATTTTGACATTGGTGTCCAAATGGCATTCCTGAGTGCATAGAGACCTTCATATCTATGTAATGACTCTAAATTTTGGAAGGAGTGACAAAGTACTGGCGCGATCAGCTGGATCGCTGAATCCAGTTTCCTTTCCATAGCGATAGAAGGACATATAATGAATATTTTAGAGGGACCCTCTAGAAAGTTTACCCTTTTACCCCTCTGTATCACACTCTTCAAACTGTCTTTTGTCTCCTAACACTCTATTGTAAACCAAAGGCTTTAGGCAAAATTCTGCAAACACAGAAAGATCAATATTTAGGAGAGAACAGAACTGTTCCTGTCTTATCAATTCTTGGAGTATTTTATATGAACGGTGCAATGGGCTTAGTGCTTTGGTCGTTTGTATAAAATGATGTTATTCATGTGCTCTTCTTAATTTCTTTCTGCACACTGACATCCCACTATTTTGCCATGCACTGCAAGAACAGAACAAAAATACCCTGCTATATTTAAATTCGAAGTGTAAGATGAGGTACAAAACTTGGATCTCCACAACAAGGGCTGAAATGTCAATGATCAGTATAATAAGCAGTGCAGACAATATCCCAGCTGCTTAGTTAACCAAGTTCTTTGCAGGAATCAGGAGACACATTTAAAGGAAAAGTTTGAGAAGACAACAGTTCTTTTAACATTTTTTTCTGGAGAACCTAGTCACTGCCAAGCATCCTGTCCTTTTAAAGGGGAATAAATGGGTCTGTGACAGAACCCATCCTATCTTGACAGTCCCTTACAGCTGGTGTTTAAGGGCCAGGGCTGATAGACAATAGTGTACTGGGGGCACTTCGTTGTTGCTCGTCCAGATGGTATTTGTCTTAATCATCCGTCAAAATCTCCAGTGATGCCAATCTAAGGCCTTTCAACAGCAACTTTCTGTTTCAAAGATATAGGCCTATTAGACTTTTTTCTGTGCTCCTATGGTTAATGGCTCCTGAATGGTGCTGACAAGGAAATTTTTCTTGTGAAACTCCAGAGATATTTTGACTGTTGTTCTGAATTTTTGGGAAAGCTGATTGCTCCTCACAACCCCAACACTACATTAAAAAAATACACTGCTTAACAAGTATTCAGTAAAGAACGTAAAAATCTACTTAACTAGACAAGAATGTAGCTGGCCTGACTTTTGCATTACATTATACCTCATAGTTCAGGCATTTTGTTTGCCTTACAAGGTATTACAGGCAACACTGTTAAATGCAGATCAGAGCTGCAGTAGCAGAACACAACATAGCTAAACAGCTGACTTAATGAGGTAGGAATTTAACACAATGCTTTATTCATAGAATTTGAGTGTTGAAGGCCGGATGGTGTCAGCAGTATTTCCCTCTGACTCTACAACCAGAATTAAAACAGATTTCTCTATTATCTTAAAGTTTTCAGCCCAGGTCTCACCTACTGCTTCCAGGTAACATTTTCTTGGATTCATTTTTCCCTTTGCTTTTCTACAGTACATGCTGAGCAATTAGTTCATGAGCCACAAAAATATCTGGTGCTCAGTACACCAAAGGGACTGTCATGTTAGGGGCTTGGACAGCACAGCATGATAAATGAAGTAGACATTCACTCCTGCCTGGTGAACCATTTGTCGGTAGACAGAGCTCAGAGCCTTCTTTCTGTGCAGGGATCCTTACATAAAGTACTCCTAAAGGCAGAAAAAATATTCCAAGAAATGGTTTTCATTGTAGAGAGCTGCAGAACAAACCCAGAGACTCCAAAGAACTAGCTTTTAACCATTTTGACTGTGAAATAAAAATGTCACTGCAAGCAGGTCAAAGTTCCTCACAGTCTGCCAAAGACAAAGGACTTGCACTCACTAGATTTGATTTCAACCAGAAACTGCATGACTCAATACTCACTGGAAATTTAAAAATCTTACTGCTGTGACGCAAGAAGTCAGAGTAGATTTCTCCTTATCCTATATTGACTACCTCTGACAAATCACTGCTGTGGTCAATGCTTTGTAGGCAGGTGTTTTCAAAACAGTATTTCAATCTGAGAAAGTGTGTGAAATTGTCAGGCTAGCAGGAAAAATTGCATGATCGGCTCTCCTCACACACTGTGGTCCTAGTTTGTCTATATCAGTAAATGTTTTCCCTCTCAAGAGTGCTAATTCATCTGGCTTTGTTGTGGGAGATGGATGTAAAAGTCCGACTCTGGTAAGTTTTCTGGGTTGCAAATAATTCCAGCAAAATAGTTCCCAGTGTCTGAAATCTATTCTGGTAACTGAACCACTTTCTGCCCCAGAAAGCAAAATGAAGTCTCTGGAAATTCCCTCAAGACAGGGTTTGTCTTTGCAAAAATCTCCATCTTCCCCTTAGAGGCCTCAGTGGAGAAGCTGCAATTATCCTCTCACCTGTGCTCTTACTCTGTTCCTTCTTATTCCCTCATACACAATCTTTTTATATTTCAAAGCATTTGCATAGCTTGTTGCTTCAACAGTTGGGCATTCACTGCCTGCTGTCACAGAATAAGCAGTCCAATCTGGTCCTCAATCCAAAAGTTCAAGGACTGGAAAACACTGCTTGCCTAATGGACTTGGATAGAGAAACACCAGGATGGAGGAGGGAGCTGGCCAGAAGTTTCTGGGTAGTTTCTTTCTGCCTGAATCACATCACCTTTTTTTGGCTTTACGGTTGCTTCCTTGTTTCCGTGTTCCAGCAGAGATGAGCACAAAATATAATTGTGCCCTGCAGAGAAGTGAGTGGGTTGCAAGTGGCTGGGGTGAAATTGCTTGCCATTGCCAAGAACAGAACAAAATGTGAGGTTTTGGGGATATGATCACCTCCTGCAAGGCCAGAAGAGTAACAGTTTTCCAGCGCACCTCCTAAAAGCATTACAAATGGGTGAGTAAGTGTGAAGAGGCTGGGGGGATGATATATAACACTTTCAAATTATCTCAGTGCAAATCAGAAGAGCTGGGACACATTGAAAAAGTTGCTTTTAGTCTTATAATCTTTAAATATTGAATTATATTCAGATATATAAATATTAGAATCCTTGACAATTATCTCAGCACTACCAATTCCTGATAACTGTGATTTACTAACTTATCATACAATCATAGAACAGCACAGGTTGGAAGGGATCTCAAAAGATTATCTGGTCTAACTTTCATGGGAAAGGTAGCCTAGATGAGATTTTCTAGCACCCTGTCCAATCACATCTTGAAAACCTTCAGCAATGGGGACTCTACCACATCCCTGGGGAGGTTGTTCCAGTGAATTCCTACTGTAAAAAATGTATTTCTTATGTCAAGATGAAACCACACCCAATGCACTCCCTTGTCTTCTCTATGTGGCTTCTTGTGAAGAGAGAGCCTCTGTCCTCTTTGAAGCTGCCCTTTAAGTACTGAAATACTGTGATGAGGTCCCCCCTGAGCCTTCTCTTCTCCAGGGAGAAAAGACTTAACTCCTTCAGCCTTTCCTCACAGGGCAGGTTCTCTAGCTCTTTGAACATCTTTGTCACCCTCCTTTGGACCCTCTCCAGTCTGTCCGTGTCTTTCTTGAGTTGTGGGGACCAGAAATGGGCACAATGCTCCAGGTACTGCCTGACAGGCGCTGAGTAGAGAGGGATGATCACATCTCTACCTCTGCTTGTAATGTCCCTGCGGATGCAGCCCAGGATCTGATTTGCCTTTGCTGCTGCAGCAGCACGCTGCTGACTCATGTTCAGCTTGCTGTCCACCAGGACCCCCAGGTCCCCTTCAGCAAGGCTGTTCCCCAGCCACATAGATCCTAGCCTGTACTGAGCTCTTCAGTTATTCCGACCCAGGTGCAGGACTTTGCACTTTGTTAAACTTCATACTGTTCTTGGTAGCCACTCCTCCAGCCTGTCCAGTTCTCTGTGTAAGATGGTTCTCCCTTCTGACCTGTTCACCTCACCACCCAGTTTGGTGTCATCAGCAGGATCCTGATGAGCTCTTTGTGCTCAGGAGAAATTAATTACAACAGAATCAAAAAACATTTGTTTAAACTCTGAGAATGACTTGTTTTGATGTTCTTCTTATGCACAGATGTATTATTTGAAAATTTTAAAATTCTAGCATGCAAGTATTTGAACGAAAATACGACCATAGACAGATAGGTTAAATGGCTATACTTGATGAGGATTTTGAAGACCTAATGCAGCTCTTGGATTGGTTGCTTTCTTCTTATATGATGTCTGAAAAGATATTTCAGATTTTTGTGCCTTAGCTCTCCATCAGTAAAAAGGAGTGATGAAGTTCAGCTTTCACCTGTCTTTTCTAACTAGCTTAATTACAAATCCTATTGGGCTGTGACTTTCATTACAGGCATTGCCAGAATTTAGGACCCTGAGCAGTGCTGGGATTTCTAAAATCTATCACAGTATGACTAATAGTTTGGAGAATGTCTTTTGACAAATGGATGTATCCAAACAGTGTTATTCATACTCAGATCATTCTCTTGTTTTGAGTCTTTTCTTGCTAAGGTTGCCCCCCAGCACTCCCCTACTTGCAAAATAAGTGGTAATACAGAAGTTGGGATGCAATAAAAAATTCCTGAAGTGTTCGGAAACAGCACTTCAAGCACAGTCATTCCCCTCCTTGGAAGCTGGCTGTTGTAAAAAAGAAATGAACAAAGTAAGACTTGGCCTGAATACTTTGAATCCTGGCTTTGCTGAAGTCAAGGGCAGAATTCCCATTGATTTTAATGGAGTGAGGATTTTACACTTTGTGAATGACTTTGTGAAGTGAAAAAAGAGCCAAGACTAGGATTTTCAAAGGTACCTAAGGAGATTAGGTACTTCTGGGATGCCTTCAAAATCTCAGCCTAAATCAGTTCAATTGTTCCAGCAAATGACTCAACCACCCATATTTGATACTGGCTTTCTGTCTCTCTCAGATGGATTTGAACTGGTATCCTAAAGAGGAAAGAGCCAGTCTCCATTTAGCCATCATTTGAGTCATCTAGAGTTACAATATAGAGTGTCATTGTTTCTGTAATCCTTTTGTAATATCTGGAAATTAGTTATCCTGAAATTATGTATTTTAATTTATTTTCAAAACATTAAATATTAAAAGTGCTAGCACATGACCTGTAGATGTAATTAATATAAGAAATTATAAACCAGGCATATAATTAAATATCCTTTCCAAAAATAGAGTACTGAGGGAAGCAGTCATTAACTAAGATTATATTACCAAAAGGGAAAACATTAGTACAGTCAGTCATCATTGTGAACAGCAGCACAACAAGGTTCCTTCCTATGCCTGTGGATATCTATTTATAGTATAATGACATGAGCTGGAATGGCCACATGACATCTCTTCCAGTATCTGAACTTGTGGATATCTATATCTGGAGAAAGAACACAGCAGGAAATATTTACATTCCCTGCCCTTATTCAACTGAAAATGTGTGAAAAAATAAAAACCTCAGAGAACAAGAATGCAGTTTTTATTTACTGCTTTGTTTAAAGGAGTGTATTTTTAACTGATTCACCTGTTATCAAAACACTTTTTCTTCCACAAGAGAAATAGCTCTCTCTCATTAGAAGGCACGGAGAAAATACAGACTATGCCAGCATGATCTTGCAGAAAACAATCAACTCTGTCAGGAATTTGAATTTAATGTTGTCTAGTTTAAATTCATAACTTTCAAAGAGGGTAGCTGTTGTTTTAATGCAATTTGGTTTAATAAGAATTATATCATTAAAATACCTCATTATTCTGACAAACTTGGAAAATAACTAATCATGTGGTGGAGAAGAAGGACAGGTTATAGATCCTGTTTCTTAAATTCCATCTCCTTTCATCCATTCTGTGCAATATAGAGATGGTGCTGGGGAGGGAAAAAAGAGACTGGACAAATCTGAATTTGGTTAAAATGAAGAAGACTGAACCCTTTGGGAACAAGCATGAAAGCTGGCTTGATTTCAGCTTGGCTACATCTGTGAGGTGGAGGGATAAGAAGGCAGACAAATACAGTGAGGAAAAAGGAAAGACAGAAACTGTCAGATCTGACTAGTAAGCAAGAAGATGTTCTATCCTATATTGTTTAGGGAAAAATATACATGTATGCTCCAAATAAACTGAAAAAAAAAGCTTCAGACTACCTGCCATAAAAGGGCTGAGAGAAATTAATGTGGTAAAGGTGAGGGGCAAGCTGCTTCATTTGTTTTCATCCTGAGTTACTCTGAATTTCCTGGGATCAGACTGCTCTGCATGTTAGTGGGAGTGGGCTCTGGGAGGCACACTTCTGAAGAGAGATGCTGTTTACTGTTTCCCTGTTGGGGAAAAGATGCATAATGTAATATATGTTTGTATGGTGCCCATCTTTTCTGGCATTTGCTGTCTGTTTATTCTGTTGATAGGCTGACTTGTCTTCTGGGGATTCCTTGTCTCTAGAAAACGAGCTAATAAAATTCACAAGTACATTTCTTCCTGTTCGTTAGTTACCTCTCAGCATAGTCCTCAGCATTTTAATCCTGGCCAGCTGAAAATATGCTCTTTCTTTGTTAATTTTAGTGACTTTTCAAATTAGCGTGTGGGTAAGCCATGGCACAGTACAAGTGTATCTCACCTGGTGTAGCACCAACACAATGACGTCCATAACTTACACTACAGCAAATGATTCTTCAGCGAATCATCAGGATGCATGGGCCAAAAAGTGCAAACCCACTCCATGAAGGTCAGCAGCATTTATCAGTAGTATCACATTTTTCCTTTCATGACAAGTTACTTTGGGATCATTAAAGCATTCTGCCATCTTCCCTCCCACCCTTCTTTCCAAGATTCTGTGTGGTTGTGTTTCCAGACTTCACACTTCCACTTTTGTTTCTTTCTTATTTCTATACTTTTGCAGATGTGTATTTTCTCCACACTACAAGAGTGCACCACCAATGGTTTCACAGTTCCTTAAAGACTAAGGTTGCAAATCCGCCACTACTCACACATGTGAAGCATAACTGAAATGCAATTGCTTGCAATGTATGTATTCTGAACTGTCAAGTTTTTCAGCCTTCCTAATTAGCAGTGTAAGCACTGTTGTCTTCTGTTTACTGGAGATCTGTACTATTCCCTGTAACCATCTTGGAACATATACCATTATTTATGTGTGCCTATTTATCTTACTTTTGCTTTAAATTTAAGTTTCTTCATATACCAAATATTTGTCTCTATTTGAATAAAAAAGAAATGGAAATTCTATAAGCTGTGTGTAAGCTTATACTTCTATAAGTATAAGCTGTGCTTCCACTCAGACTCGTCATGTGTCTTCCTCCTATATTGGCAGCTAGGAAATACAGACGTTTCCTCTTAAATTATAAAGGCTCAAAACCACACAGAAATTGTGTGTTTGATTCTTTCTGCTAGTGGCTAACTTGCAGGCATGGCATTCAGATCTTCCAGCCTTTGTAGAGCTGAAAACATAGATCCACTATTGTCCCAGAGGGACAAGCACTACTGATTTTTAAATGTGCAATATGGACTGAGGTTTCCATATGTCCAGAAAATGACAGATTACTTTCCGGAGTGGTAAGACATTGTGCTACTACTAACACTGATGATCTACAGCAATGCCAAGGTTACAAATTTACTTCTCACAGTTTAAAGTCCACCAGCCTCCATATTTACTTTATTTTGTTTTTAAATGAAAGTCCTTTTGTCAATCAATTCTAGAAAGTTATAGATCTACTTGAGAGTATATTAGCTCCCTTACATAAGACAAGGATTTAAACCTCAAAAATTAGAGAAAGCCTAATATTAAAAGTCTACTACCTAGAAAAGATTTATTCTAATGATAGAGTTGAATGTTTCTAGGAAGGATTCTAGTCTTGCTCCAGTCTTCTCTAGTTTTCATGCTCAAATATGTTTGCATAGAAATAAATCTAAGCCGAAGTAATAGATTTGGGTTTTTTGCTTCAGCTGTGTACCACCTATAAAGCTTGTATAGGACTTCCTGGCAGACTTTATGATCTTGTTTTGGTTTTCTTTATTTTTTCTTTGGCTTGATTTTTTTAAAATATGGCTTAGTCTCCTTTCTATTTCAATATTTCTGCAAGACTTCTACGGAAGTGAAATCACAATTAAGTGAAATTTGGAATTGTCGAATGCTTCACTTTTTTGATCAAATTATGTAAACAAATCTTATTGAAACTCTTAATTAGAGAAAGATAAGACTTAAGTCTGGAATGAATGACAGATTTTATAAAATGAGATAATTAGGTCAGGGCCACTGTCCTAATCTTCTAGGGGACTTGAGCCCCAAAAGTCGAATGCCATGAAAATAATAATTACTTGAAACTTTGTATTGCTCAGTAAAAAAAATAAAGGCTTATCTTGGGAATGCATCTCTTAAAATAGTAAGCAACTGCAGACTGTCTTTGCAATATGTTAAACATGGCATTTTCATCTTCATAATTTCCACTTGTTTCTGGAAATCTGTGAGTGTGAGATGCTAAAAAGACATTCCTTTTTTTTTTCCTTCTAGTTAAATATTACAAAAATAAGTTAATCATACAGGAAATATATTATTAATCTTGTTTAGCAACAGTTGAATTGATTTTAAGAAGCTGTGGTAGAAAATACTCTCCCCTCAGACAAAAGAATAAAAATGCACAATTCTTTATGTGGTTGTTCACAAACACATACCTTCTGCAAACTTATCCTTATCTGTTGTGCATGATGCATGAGTTCTGGAAAACATCCCCGCACTAACAACACTCTTAGATACCAGTGATGTCAAGGCAATGCACCAGCCCCGTATGAAGTCCTCACATTCATACCCAAAATTACATAATGCAAAATATGCTCATATGTTCAGAGTGTCCTTACACAAGTTTTAAACCATTTCAGAAACATTAAATCTTTGAAAATTTTATATCAAGAAATTAATTATTAAGTCTACTCTATGTCATCTTCCCAAAGACACAATGCAGGTAAGAATAAGAGCTATTTTTGTGTTTCTGGAAGAAAGTTAGCAGCAACTGACTTAAAATACTTTTATTATCTTGTCTGACAATATTCTGCTTGGATTCACCAGGAGTTCATTATCAGTCTGGTATTCTGGACTGTCTGAGGATCTGGATGACATACATATATGAGGTTGCAGAACCTGTATTTCCTTCTCTGTAGCTAAGAAAAATGGGACAGTTTCCTCATCTTTCCTGCCTGCAGCTAGACTTGATTTTGAGGGATTCTGCCACCTGAATATACTTTAGGCATCACTGGTTTGTCTTCTCAGTCATCAGGTCTCTGGCGCCTGTGTACTCTTCCTGCTGTTGTATAACAAATATTAATTCAAATCCTGCAGATTTCTTCAGTACTCTTTGCTCAGCTTTAGCAAGCCTGTCTGAAATATAACAGCTGAGTTCTTCCCTCCCCAAATTTATCAAGATCTTATATTCCTTTTTGTTCCTATGCTAAGCAAATTTTAGACTTATTAATTTTTCAAACTCCCCCCCCGCCCCGGAAAAAAAAAAAATCCACATGCAGGACTCATCTCGGATTCTAATGATCAGGTTAGATTTATCTGGATCTAAGCAACAGACTGTAAAGCTAAAAAGTGGGAAGATGTC
>VYZW01007354.1:9152-35957 GCA_013401315.1 Balaeniceps rex | reverse complement strand
TTTCTTCTTTAGTCACCCTCCTTACACTTTCCTCAGGTTAGATACAATCAAATCATTCTCCTTTTGATGAAACTTTGAGTTTGGATTTCAAGCCTCTACCCACTAGCTGAAATGTTTTTAGCATCACCTGAACAGCTTGCTTGCCCTCTTCTGTTCCTGGCATCTGAAAGGAAATGTTCTGAGTGTTTTTAGTCTGCCACTCTGGAGCCAGTCCCTCTCTGCCTTGGGTAGAATGGGATTCAGTGAATGCAAGAACTGGACACTCCGTAAGTCTTTTCTGTCAGTCATTCTCACCATCTTTTTCTATGCCTGTGATTTCTGTATCTGGACTTTTTTCCTTCTTGTGGTGGGTTGACCCCAGCTAGCAACTCAGTACCCACCAGCCTCTCACTGACTCTCCCCGCAGTTGGATGGGGAGAGCATCAGAAGAGCAGAAGTAAAAACCTCATGAGTCAAGGTAAGGACAGTTTAATAAGTGAAAAAAACCTGCATACGCAAGCAAATCAAAAGAAGAAATTAATTCACTACTTCCCATCATTGGGTAAGTTCCAGCCATTTCCAGCAAAGCACGGCCTCAGCACACCTAACAATGTTCTCTGCAAGTGTATCCGTACCTGTTACAAAGTAGTAGCTGTATGTATTCACAAGCATGTGCTTTCAGCAGCTGAATATGATCACTGAGTATCAAGGTGAGATTACTTGCTGACAGAATTCTGGTCCAAGGACAAAGAGCTTATGAAAGGACCACAGAAGAATTTTGCAAGCTGACGGAGTTTTCTCCTACCTTTGCTTACTGGTTAAAATACTTCTAGTACTTGCCTTTTTCATAAACCCTCCCTGTTACATTATGCTGTAGCACTCTGTTAAGCAAGTGTTTAAAGTTCTAATTAAACATCTTTTCTAAATCAAAGCCACTGTCTGTAAGCACCTACTGTTATGAGCTGCTATTACAGTAAGTCACAGTTGCTTGCACAGTAACTTATTGTTACCCAGTTACTATTATGTTGTTACCCTGATCCATTCAATTCTGAGTTATCAGTAGCTGTGCTGATTATTGGCTGAAGAACAACTATGGATCGGTGCACTCTTTCAATTCAGAAAATGTGCTTTAATTGCACTGCTGATGTTAATTGGACAGTCTGTGTTGGGATCAAGGGGAGCTGAAGTTCACTGTGTTTCTGATAACCCTTTGTCTGTAGGAACAGTCTGTAAAGTTGTCCTCTTTTCCTGCCCATAAGTTGGGGCACAAGATAGCACTAAAGAGGAAAACGTGAATGAGTGATGGACAGGGGAAATTTTGCCTGTACTTTCAGCAGTGAAAGTGCATAACTCTGGTCTGTCATTCTGTGCTTGCTGATTTTAGTGCTTTTACCACATTTTTTTTGTTAGTTATCAGTGGAGCGCTACAGAAGGTTTAGTTAGAAAACACAGGCTAAAAACTTTCAGGTTCCACTTAAGGAGCTCTAGGAACATTGTTACTAAGAGGGTTACTTAAGTTAGAGAACTTAAGAGAGACCAGTTAAGTAGGTGAGTACAGCAAACTCACTGACGTTGCTCCAGCAAACGCTTTACTTCACCTGACAATCAATAAAGACCAGGTTAAATAACAGGCTGGTTGAGTAAACACCTCAAGATCATGAGACAGGCCTACATGGTACTTCATTTATGGTGTAGGTGTGTTGAAGTCAGTGAAATTTTGCTGCAGGTGAGGTAGCACCCTCTTTGGCATTTACCACAGCATAGTTATTCTCAATTCCCCTGCTTAAACAAAGACAGATTGAAAGTTTGATTTGCCTACGAGTGGCTTAACTACTTTGCCAATTGTAATATCTATTGTTAGATATTGTTAGAAAAGTGACTGAAATACTTTTTCTTTATTATTGCCATACTACACACATCGTTTAATCTTTAAAGCAAAAGCCAACAGATGGGACCATGGGAAAATCCTGTTTCATGATGACCAGGACAAAACTTCTGGACTTTCTCAGCTGTCATACATCAGTATAGTTTCACTGATATAATGGAATAATTCTTATGAACCTCCTGCTGAGGATTTGTCTGACCACTAGTTTATAATCAACGATCTGTTGTGTGGGAAGACAACTACATGATTCAGGAGACTAATAATGGGTAATGGAGCTTTTGCTATTGCTTTAAATATGGCCTCCTTCTGCCATGATAGGATCTAATTGAACAGCAGGAAAGAGCTGATGAGCTTGCACTGTGGTTCTCATCAGAAAGCTTTCAGAGTTTCCTTACCCTCAAAATATGAAGGAAGGACTGGATAGGCTTAGACACTTCCCTATTCCTGTTACAGATTCTAACAAAGCTAACAAAGCACCTGGGATCAGCAACAGAAGAGGCAGCAGTTATTCTGTTCATGTTTTGTGGTTAAAAAGCGGCTTCTAGTCTATTCCTTTATCACTAGCACTCATTTAAAAAGGTACGGGATGAAGCACCCTGCTCCATGTCAGTACCCCTCTCTTCTACCATCTGCCATTTTAACCCAGGATGTGGAGTACAAATAGTAACAGTCAAACTTGAAGCAATTTTTTTCAACTTGTTTTTAGCCTTGTAAATCGCTACTTCAGTCCATGTGAGACCCGAAGGAAGGTTTGTGTGCTTGAAAGTCTGCCTGTTTTGCAGCAACATCATCTGGCATAGTAAAAAAATGCTACCTCTCCCATAGTAATTAATAGATGCTGAAGTCTGACCTATTGCATAACACCAGTCATTAGATTCCCTCAGATACCTTGTAGCTGAGCACAATAACCTGTGTTTCAGCTGAAGCATATTGTGTTTGGCTAAAGCATAACTTCCTGAAAGGCATCTGATGTTGTTCTTGAGACCTTAGGAGCTCAAGAATCTATTGATTCCTTTGGAGCTTGTTCCAGTGGTTTGCTTCCTTATAGTTAAGAAACAGTGTGCTTTATTTCTCACTTACTTTGCTTGACTTCAGTTTTCAGCTCCCAGTTTTTGTTATGCCTCTGTTAGATTAGAGAGCCCTTGTATTTTCTCCCTGTGAAGGTACTTACATGCTGTAATCAAGTCACCTCAATCTTTTTGATAAGCTACACAGATTGAGCTCTTTAAGTCACTTACGGAAAGGGTTGAGAGTGCTGCTGCTAGCTCAAGTATTCAAGCTTGTTGTGGTCAAAGATTACTAATTAATGTCATTAGAAATGGACAATTCTTTGTGAGTGAGTGAGCCTCACAAACAACTCTCAGCTGATGAGTTTAATAATGTGGACTGAAATACCTGTAAGCCAGTTATCTATAATTATGCATATACTCATGAAAACAGCGGATGCCACTTCTTCATTTTAAAGTGGGCTGTATAAGGGAAGGGTATTAGTGAAAAGAATGAGAATTAGAAGCTCTACAGTATCATTATTCCCTTTTTTATTTAAATGCTTGCTTCTGTCCTAGCATTTCCTCTTCTCCTTAATTTTTTTAATGCTGCTTTCTGATAAGACCAAACTGATGGTATAATTACTAGGTAGAAATTGTAGGTATCAAGCACCTTCTTGAAATCACCTCCTCTCAGTTTCCTTGCAACTTAGACTAACTGTGAATATATTTAAGATTGACAGATTATTCAGCTTTTCATGTTTCTGCACCTCTGCAAAAAAGTTTGGTGGCGAAACATCCGAGGCAATATTTATACAGGAATAAATATACTTGTGTCACTGCTTCAATAGCAATGTGCTGTGTATGATTTTATTTCTACTATTTCTAGTAATTAGCAAACTACCCTTAAGGTATCATTCATCACGAGCAAATCCTAGAGGAATTTATTTCTATTTGCAGTCTGAAAACAAGACTGAGTTATTATTTCCCAAAGTTTTGGCTTTGTGACTACCTTAAAGTGGAAACTAACCCACCTATGGTCAATCTGGCAAAGTCTTTGTGATTAACATCTTGTGGAAATACAGAGAGTCAGTCTTGAACCTGTGTGTGCTCCTCACTTCTCTCCTCCATGTTGAATATATTCATGCAAAGTCTGTGGTATGGGAACAACCATTGACACCAAGGCTTATTTATTCCCTCTTTCTAATCACTTGCATTCACAGAGCCAAAACATGTAATGCTACTAGACTCCTATCTGGAAGATTTCTCTTTTCGCTCTGGTCCATTGTCGTCACCTGCCAGCACCGACTTCTTCATTGTCAGCCTTGTCAAACCTGACAGCACCTGAAGCAGGGGAAGAAGTGGACAGAATAGAATTTGAATGAAATGTCTTCACATTCACTTTTAGCAATGTCAGTTCCTCACCACACTTGGCGTTTCAGGCTTGCTTGTGACAAGGTTGCCATTAATATTGGAAATACATTAAAAGCAGAAACTTTTGAATGACTGGACTGCTTCAGTGCGGTTCCACCTAGTGCAGAACACGATCTGTGTGGGTACACTACACACAGCTTTATTCTGCCTGCATGTGTGGCAATGGCGTGAAGCAAAATGCTGGGCATGATTACAGTATCAAACTGTGGTGATGATGTTAGCTTGCTTTTTGGCTGACTGCCCTGCAGCGGGGTAATAGGAGAGTGAAAACACTTTTTGTTTTATTACTAAGATCAAATTCAAACCAGAATTAGGGTCAATAACGAGCTTTAGATTGTGGTGACTAATGATAAAGAACAAATTTTTACTCTGAAATGAGATGTTTGGAGAGGATGCAAATATCATGCTACTTTTATCATCTACGTTAAATGTGCTAAAGAGTGACCTGTGTGTAATTTTGGGTGTCCACGCTGAGACAGCTTTGCACCCCCTAAGTTAGAGAGCAGGATGATGCAGGCTGAAGCCACAGCATTTGCCCAGACCTGGCACCCGTATGGTGGTGGGAGGGTGCTGTTCTCCAGGGGCAAAGCCTCTCCCAACAGGCCAGCTCTACATCCATCCCTCTCTTAGGCAGGCAATCAGACATATGGTAGCAAATTCGTCGTACACTTTTTATAAGACAGCCAGCTCAACCTAGTAAGTGCTTGCTACTTTCTACAGTTTTATTTTGGTATCTTGATTAAAGTCTCTGCTGATGGAATCCTGTGATTAAATAAGCAACTTTATTCTTCCCTTTTTTCTTGTTTTTCCAAGTATGCAAGTATAGCATTGTGACTGATTCATCAATAAAATGTTTCTGGTTTTCATTTCAGTCTGCAGAGAAGTATCAGTATGTGAGCAGAGTGTACCCTAAAGATACAAAAGGCACACACAAATAAAAAATAAATACAACGCATTATCATTAAAGAAGATTTCCATGACTAGTTGAAATATCATTATTCTTATGTAACTGGTTCTATGATTTCTGAACATTTGGGATTGCCTTAGTTGATGCTCTAATAATTTCTATTTGAACCAAATGTCTGGTCTTTTCTGAAGCATGACACTTGGTTCCATCCTTTGTTACACTCTTTTGATTCTGCTCGGTGTTTCTCTAATAGTGTGTGGAATACTTTCAGGGCCAAATTAATTCAGTGAGAGACTAAAGTAATTACTTTTTTCCCCCAAAAATCTCTTAAGTATGCTTTCTTGACATTTTGAGATTTCTTCTTTTGTCTATCATGTAGATATTCTGCATATAGTTTGGAATAGTCTGGGGAGTCTTTGTGTTTTCAGATCGCTATTGAAAATGATGATGCTATGTATTCTGTTCCTAAACTAGGCTTTAGTGTATGTGTACATACACTAAGAATAGTACTGAGACATGACATATATGTTTATTTTTAATTCGAAGAAAAATATTCCCTGACAGTCAAGAACCCAGAGAAGGGCATTTGGCAAAAAAAATGGATGAAGAGATCTTTGTGAGAAATGGTTTAACTTTGTTCCAGAACGTATGATGCTGAATTTACTGATGGAGTAGAACAATGTTTTACTTGCATACTTGGAAATGGGTGAGGGAGAAGGTTAACAGAACAAATTGGGAGGATCACATCTGTCTGCTTTCATGTCTGTTTGGAGGGTACTAGTCCAAAAAGACGTAGCATTTGATCTGGAGAAGTGCTTTTCTCAGGCACACAGATAAATAGGTCCTGACATGAATGATCTAGCAGGACACAATGCAGTGGTGAGCCCCCCAGAGGAAGGAAGTACATTTCATATTTTCCTTCAGTTTTAGGGTAGGAAGAATGATGAAGCTGAGCATTTAGCCAGTAGAGGCTTCTAACAAGAAAGAGGAGTGTGTAAGGGGATGAGAATCCAAGGGCTGTGAGCAGCAGTGAGAGGAAAACCTAGAAGTGCTGCAGTGGAAAACAAATTTTAAGCAGACACTCAGCCATGCCAGGGACAGAAGATGAAAAACTGAGAGCTGAGCAAAAGCCTCAAACTTTAATATAGGTGGACCTGTCCACCAACAAACTGTGGTCTCTTCATGCAGTGACAAGGGACTCCAACAAAAGGTGGGATCTACAGTATTTAATCACTCTCCAGAGGAGTCTGGGCTAAAAAGGATTAACAGTGCCAAAGCAGAGAAGTCCAGTTAACAATCCTCATCATTAGATTTTCCCAAAAGACTGATGCTGGAAGACAGCTTTTGTTATCCTTTCTTGCATTTGTTGTTAGTTGTCTACAGGATTTATACCTTCTATCAAAATGTCAGCCTCAGTTAAAGTTCTATCTTGCTTAATATCTGGGTTAATAAGATCTGCTTCCCCCACCTTGCCTGGATGCTGTGCACAACTTTGCAAAAGGATTTGTAGGTTGCAAATGAGAATTTAAGAATCTTCAAGTTTTGTCCCCATGGTACCACTGAGGCAGAGGTACGCTTCATTCACTGTTGAACTTGATTCAGGCTATACAGGAAGTTTATGATTTTATCCAGTTTCCCAGGGCTAAGCATGGGGTTGTTCACAGCAAGAAACTCCACATACTGCAACACAGACCTCTTACGAACTGATGACAGCCAGGTCTGTGTCTTTTGCTTACTGAGCCAGTCTGTGCTTTTGTAATCTTCTAGCCATGGGGCTGCGTCACTGTTTCTTCTTAGACTTATGGTCTAGGCTGTGGCGCGTAGGCTGTGTCTTATTCTCTTGCAAACTGCTTCAGGAGAACGAGTGGGGATGGTGAAATCTAAACTGGTGATAAAAGGCGTTTCCGCAGGTGCCTTGCCAAATGGGTCCACAAACGCTGAATGGGTCTGTTTTCGGAAGGAAGCAAGCTGCCCTCTATTGGCCAGAAGACGAAATTTTGGCCCTTTTCCTTATTGTAGACGAGGGATTAAGTGTTTGAATCTGACATTGTCTCTTTGTCAGGAAAAGCAGATATGTGTCCTTTTATAGGCTGCTACAATGAGAAGTGGTATGCAATTTGGCAAAAGATAAATAAACATGACGACGCCACTTTCACACCATTTAAAATATTTCTCTGATTTTTCAGCCTTGTTGCAAGAGCGATAAAGAAACACAAGAACTTGAATTTTCATTTAGGAGGATTTTCTATTGCATGCACTTCCATATTAATTTTATCAGTGTGGATAGGAATCCAGGAATATAAGCAAAACTTAGAGTGAATACTGTGCAGGGGCGGTAACTGTATACAAGTGTATGAGCTCTGCTGGTAGCGATTACATACAGTGCGAGGGTAAACCCAAGCACAAAACAAACCTGGAGACATCAGAAACTGGGATCTTTCCATGCTCTGAACTGTATTTCAGTAATTTACTGTACTTGTTGCTTCAAATCTCCTCCTTGTAAGCAGGACTTCCTGCTAAGTCCAGAATTTAGGTGACAGCATTAGGTGACATCCTCACTGAATACCACAGCAGCTGGTACTTCTGAAAGTGCTGTCTGAAATCTTCGCATTTATTGATCTTTGTGGAGGGAGCTACGATTTACAGGAGTTTACAGAGCCTTGCTAAGCAAGCAGAAGTGCTAGACTCAAGTGTTTGTGTGTGTGATGTGTTCCAAGTCCAGTAAATATTACTGTTTGATTCATCTTTATACTCCTATAACATACACTCTTTTCTTCAAATCTGAATGCATTATACTGGTGGAAAACCCTGGCAACTGAAGTGAGTAAATAAACGGATTGCGTTATCATGTCCAAAGACATAATAAACCTACGTTATCCCATTATGTCCCATGTTTCTCTCATGATCTGAGGTAATGTTTAGCAGTGGGAAAAGGTCAGTTTGAATATGTTTCTATCCGTACCTGCCTGTACTTCTTTTCTGGATGACAGACAGTAACCAACCATCCTGGACTGGCCAAGAGAGTTTGGGATTTAGATTACTGCTCTGGCAGTTTGAGAAATGTCTTTAGGACTCTGAAGAGATGAAATGTGCCCCCTGCATAATCCAAGGCAAAGGGCAGATTCCTGAACAAAGGAGAAATGCTCCAGCTGCTTTGGTTTTGCTTAAAATGGTCACCCTACCTTGATACTTATGCTTGCCTGTCAGTAACTGCCTGGGATGACTTTTTGGCTGCGAAATTTCTGTGTATTTTGTTTTGTTTATATTTGGTGTTAGGGTGGGTTTTTTTTCCTCCTAAAATTTCCTTGCAAACTGATATTGCCCAGGAAAGTGTGGTGAGGGGGCTGGGAATGATACAGAAGAATTATAATTAGAGGCGGGCTCAGGGTTTATTGACAAATGCTATGTTTCAAGTGTATAGCATGCAGTTCTCACTAAAATGTTGTTGTCTTATGCACCTAAATTACTTGCAAGTATTGCACAGTTGGAAGTAGTTGTTGCTATAGAAGCACTGGCGCTGCTGACAGTGCTGGCAGCAGGAACAGCAGCAACAGCAGAAGGTACATGATTATCTTATGGGTTTGGGAATGAGAGTTTGCATTTTATATCCTATTGCTTCTCATTGCATTGGGAAAACAATGGCTTATTGAAAAGAAAAGAAAAGAAAAGAAAAGAAAAGAAAAGAAAAGAAAAGAAAAGAAAAGAAAAGAAAAGAAAAGAAAAGAAAAGAAAAGAAAAGAAAAAAGAAAAGAAAAAAAAGAAAAGTTTTATTTATTTTTATCTATTATTTTTGGATTTACAAATTTGGTTTGAACTCATGTCAGGTGGATCAAATTAGCTGAATTTGCAAATGGAGGACAGGGTGATGTTCATAAAGGTTTGGGTTTTCTCAAAACTGTTTACAAATAGCTGCCAAAGAATTCTGAAAAAGGTGAAAGTCAAAGAGTCCCAACAGGAACTGTAAGAGGCAGTAGCTGTGGTGGGGCTGTGAGGGAAAAAAGGAAGAAAGAAGCCTCTACAACAGTAAGAAGAACTGCCTTCAGTCGTAAAAGACATCAGATGGATCTGTGTATAGACAAGAACTTGAATAGAAAATCAAACTTTAGTTCGTAGTCCTATGCTATGACTGCCTCAAAAATGATGTCTCTTACGTGGAAGGAATCACTGCTCAACAGCTTTACATGCTCCTCTTCAAGAAAGGTACACTTGCATGTCAGCAGGGACGGGTGGGAACAGTATTTTACAGGAGCAGATGGGATCCTGTGTTTCCTCTCCAGATTTCAAGAAGCAGTCCCAGGAAGCCACTCTCTGCTCTCCCACCACAAGTGAAGCAGGAAGGTGCTCTCTTTCCCCCAAATTTTGTTACATATTTACTTCCTGGCTGTTTGTCACTCCTCTTCTGCACTGCTGCATCCAGCCAACCACCTTTCTGCTCCGCCTCCCTGGCCCATTTCTTCAGGGCAGAACTTCTGCCCAGCCTGCTGGGCTAAGTGGCATCCCTGCGTGGCACTGCTTTCACTTCTTTTCTTTCCAGAGGATGTGAGCAAGAGAGGGCAGTGGGGACTCTCTTGTCTTCTACTATCCAGATTTGAAGGACTTTTCCTTCCTCCTCTCCTGCATAGCTGGGGAGGAGCCCCAGCCTGAGAGCAGTCTGTATGCATGCCCAGTTTTAGGGCACTGCGCACAGCAGGAGAAAGCAATGAGCATTTAGTGGGAGTATTGAGGAATTCACACTTCCACAGATTAGAGTCTGTTCCTAATTTCTGATTTAACAATAATGTTTGAGAGGATCCAAAATGCTGTGCATTTGCTCTTCATTAGTTTCAAACAGTGAAGCATTAGTGTCAGTCAGAATTTCATGCTTCTTTTTTTCTCTTTTTTTTTTTTTTTTTTTATTAACCATAATGTGAGAACGGAGATAGTGTGAATACTGAGTCTGAATAAAAACCCATCCAGAACAACAGCCTCAGTGGAAGCTCAGGGTACTGAGATACTGATACTCAGTTACTGATCCTTCTGCTGTATATTCTCCCAGCCTCAGGCCATCTGGCCTAGGAAATTTTTAAGTGAGAGGTGATGGTTTTGTATTTAGTAGTCCCAGACTGAGTATTCTGCTACAAAGTTCTGCAGATGATTTCCAAATCGATGTAAATGTTTGAATCCACAATGCTCCGAACAGGTCCAAGGCTTCAGTATGTGCTATGGGACAAAATAGTGCCTCCTGTTTGTCTGAGCCTGCTGACTGCAGGGAGGCATTTATTTGATGCCTCCTAGTTTTTGTGGCAAAAGAGACAAAAATGTCATGATGTAAGTCATGTCTGTGGTGAACTCTATAGCAAAGAGTAAGCAAAAGATCATGATCTGACGGTTTTGTGTGGTGGAAGAGGTTTTCATACTTGCATGTATCTTAACTGTGTATATACTGTGTATATCTGAACTGTGTATATCTCAACTGATATACCCAAACTGTGCTGGATGTTGCCATTGCAAGATAACCTCGAAGGTGGCTCCAAATAAATCTAACCCCTGTCTTTCAGAACACCTTAATCTTGCATCCTGACAAATATTGCCACACATAGTTCTGTATCGATAAGATGGGAACTAAAGGCTACTGAAGTTTACCAAGCCCTTTTCCATCCATGAAATCCTAAATAAGCTTAGTGGCTTGAGGTATCTTAGTTTCATTCTGCAAGTGGCTCTCAAGGGTTAAATGACAGCATTCTACCTTTTGAAAATACTTTTCATTAGAGGAAAAGATACCCAAGATGAATTTCCTCTCCTGCTTTTTTTTTCCCCCATTTGATCCTGCCTAAACAAGGATTCATTATTGTTAATGGGATTTTCTTTTTCTTTAGTGTCACTAAATAAACTCTAGTTGGATAGCAACAACAACAACAAAAAATGGAGCCGGAAGGGACAATCCTATTCTAGTGGAGGATATCACTAATGTAAACAGTCTGCTTGAAAACACTATATATCTTTTTCAAACTGTTAGAAACACTGTAAGCATTTCATATATTATCCCATGCAGTTAAAAAAATGCCTAGGAAAAGAATGAATTTGTTTAAAAAAGGCATTTGCTAAAGCAGAAAAAAGAAGCCCTATACATAATAATAAAAATGAAGCTTCTAAGTGAATAGTACACAGCTCATTAGAAAGAATAAACTCCCAGGGTCCCTGAAGGTAAAATACAATAGAATGTAGCCTATTTAAAACTCCATTCAATGAATATGACTTTTGCATACTAAAGCAAATCATATTTCATAACACAATGGATTATTTTAAATAACTCATTTTTTACTATTTAATGTTCTTATTATATAAGCTGCATTTTCCACTGAACTGTCTTTAAGAAATCATATTTTTGTAAATATGGTTTACTAAGGAGTGTATTTAAAAATGAATCATCAGGCAGTAGTGAGACTTCTCTATTGTTCATTGAACGTATAAATATTTGGTGATGTATTTAAGGTATAAAGTCTCCCTGTAGTATGCTGTAGTTATTTACAGCTGCCATGTTAAAAGACAAGTATTTCAAAGTTATGTACGGAAGCCATAGGCAAACAGTGGGCTATGTGGAAAAATACTGACATACCAACATGCCAATACTTAACTGAACTTCTACGATTTTACAAGGTACTTCTTTTTAACATTTATCCTGGACCATTTTCTTCAGCTTTGCTTTCAAGTCATCAATATGTTCAGAGGACTTAGAAGAGGAGATGACTCAAAGTCAAAGAATAACATTTTCATTTGAAGTCAGGTAAAGCAGTACATTAATTTTGTAGTTGGTCTCGAGCACGGAAGGAAGAGTCTCTTCATGTCCATCACAACATCTATGAAAAGATGACCTTTCCTGAAAGTGAAGTGCTTGGTTAATCATTGGTTTGCACCCAGTTCAGAATTCTTATTCCTATAGCATTGTTGACAAGATCACAGCAAAACAGCTGAGGCTTTTCTTTAATGCTGCCAGCCAGAAATGATTAAAGGTGTTTAAAGGCACAGCCCCCACTGACAGGTAGGAGAGCAGTGCAAGGTAAGAGAGCAAGGCAGAGGCCCTCAGTTGGAAAAGTCTCCTCCAGCTGATGTATAGTAGCCCATGCTGGCTGAGCCAGATGAAGTGTGTATTTGCTGCTCATTTGATTTGCAGTTCAGACTAGTCTCCATGACATGTGCCAAGAGTGTGGGCTCATGACACATTCGAGAACACTGTTCTATGTAAGCAAAAACTGTGTGCTGTGTGGCCAAACTTAGAGGTCAGTTCTGCTGTTCTACTTGAAGAAAGGTGATGTTGTAACTACATTTGGCTATCAACACAGGATAGCAATTTCAATCAACCAGAAACTGAGATGCATAGGAATAGCAGACTTAGTATTTTTGGAATATTTCATGGCACTTGCATTCCTGTATTTCCATCTCATCTGACTTTTGTTTGTCTCTGAGCAGTTCAGACTTACATAAAAAGGCTTTGGATTAAGAAACGCACATTCTGAGACCTAACTTGGATAATAATGGGATACAACAGTAACTGAGTAAGAAGACATACCATTTATTAATTTTGTTGGTAGTCTGGGAATCTTACTGAGTGTCCAGATGTTCTGATTGGGCAGAATTGTTCTTCAATAATTCTGACAAGTTTTCCCTGGCAAGAAAGCTGTGACCTTTCCCTTTTAACATTATTGAAGTCTAAGTGATTTGCAGGTTGAGTTACTTTAAAAAACTCTAGAAAGCGTTATGACCTTAAACAAACAAAGAAAAGAATCATTTTCACCTAGGAGGGGCTGTACACCTCAGCAATGGTCACAGATGGGCGTGTGATGTGTCAATGAATGGAGGATTTTCAGTTAACCAATGCTTAGGTAGTATTAAAGGTGTGTTATCTTCAAAGTCCTATCTTAAGTAGTTACAGCTACCTTAAGCACCTTTTCTTTCTTTCTACTGTAAAGCACAGCAACCCTGAGATGAAAATGGAGGACAATTGCTGTTAATGGTGGGTGCTTGGCTTTCCTGTGTTTCCTTAGTTTTGGCTTATCAGAGCTTATGGTCAGCATTTTCCACATTTTCTGTCCCAGTCTGCTTTATATGCTGCTGTAGGTAGGAGGTTTGAGTGAACAGTGTGATACAAGAATGAATTAAGAGGAGAATTCGTTTTAAATCTGGAGAAAGTTATGGTTTGAATGTGTATGTTTTATGTGCACTACTGTGCATATTGTGTATTAAAATGCAAACTGTGCATTTTAATGCACAATATGCTTCCATATTGTATACATACCTAGAACTCAGTAGTAGATGCTTGAAAGGCTTTGATTTAGATGCAATTTCTTGAAAACCACCTTTTTTTTTCCTTTAACAANAAGAGTGTGGGCTCATGACACATTCGAGAACACTGTTCTATGTAAGCAAAAACTGTGTGCTGTGTGGCCAAACTTAGAGGTCAGTTCTGCTGTTCTACTTGAAGAAAGGTGATGTTGTAACTACATTTGGCTATCAACACAGGATAGCAATTTCAATCAACCAGAAACTGAGATGCATAGGAATAGCAGACTTAGTATTTTTGGAATATTTCATGGCACTTGCATTCCTGTATTTCCATCTCATCTGACTTTTGTTTGTCTCTGAGCAGTTCAGACTTACATAAAAAGGCTTTGGATTAAGAAACGCACATTCTGAGACCTAACTTGGATAATAATGGGATACAACAGTAACTGAGTAAGAAGACATACCATTTATTAATTTTGTTGGTAGTCTGGGAATCTTACTGAGTGTCCAGATGTTCTGATTGGGCAGAATTGTTCTTCAATAATTCTGACAAGTTTTCCCTGGCAAGAAAGCTGTGACCTTTCCCTTTTAACATTATTGAAGTCTAAGTGATTTGCAGGTTGAGTTACTTTAAAAAACTCTAGAAAGCGTTATGACCTTAAACAAACAAAGAAAAGAATCATTTTCACCTAGGAGGGGCTGTACACCTCAGCAATGGTCACAGATGGGCGTGTGATGTGTCAATGAATGGAGGATTTTCAGTTAACCAATGCTTAGGTAGTATTAAAGGTGTGTTATCTTCAAAGTCCTATCTTAAGTAGTTACAGCTACCTTAAGCACCTTTTCTTTCTTTCTACTGTAAAGCACAGCAACCCTGAGATGAAAATGGAGGACAATTGCTGTTAATGGTGGGTGCTTGGCTTTCCTGTGTTTCCTTAGTTTTGGCTTATCAGAGCTTATGGTCAGCATTTTCCACATTTTCTGTCCCAGTCTGCTTTATATGCTGCTGTAGGTAGGAGGTTTGAGTGAACAGTGTGATACAAGAATGAATTAAGAGGAGAATTCGTTTTAAATCTGGAGAAAGTTATGGTTTGAATGTGTATGTTTTATGTGCACTACTGTGCATATTGTGTATTAAAATGCAAACTGTGCATTTTAATGCACAATATGCTTCCATATTGTATACATACCTAGAACTCAGTAGTAGATGCTTGAAAGGCTTTGATTTAGATGCAATTTCTTGAAAACCACCTTTTTTTTTCCTTTAACAATGGTGAGCTGGCTGAACCCAAGGACTCCGGTGTCCTGTCCCTTTGCAGAAAAGGCACCTATTTTATGTTCTTTGCTGCTCCTCCCCACCAGCAAACCAAAGATGACATTGAATACTCTCTCTGGTGGCAGCACATTGTCTGTTCCCACTTAGAGCTTGGACATTTCTTCTCATGATACCGGAAACAGTGTCCACCTCTGGTAATAATAATGATAAGGTTTGGAAGAAAATGCCTTTGCACTAGGCATTGGACTAAGTCTCACTTAATTTCACAGATCACACTGACCATCATATTGTTGGCTGCTACTCAGCCTGCCCACTGGGCATGTAAAACTAGTACACACCATTTTATTTGTTCCTAGAAAAGTGGTAGGGGTTCCCAGCATTTTAAAATTTTCATTCTTAATAGTTTTAATTGAAGCAGGATTGTAGGAATACTAAAATTTTTAAAGCAATCTATTTCAGGAGCATAAAAAAATGAGGGAATGGTGGAGATCTGTTTTGTTGTTAATTTTTTATTACCAAAATTTCACTTAGAATGGGAAGAGAGTGTATTCCTCTCAGTTTATTATGGGAACAGTGGAAATATTCAAACATAGGAAAAGATTGAAATAATGTCTTCAAAAGGGTGAGAGAAAAAAATGTTATGGAAATTATGTGTTTTCAGTTACTTTTATTGTTTGTAACTATCATTTATGTGCTAAATGCACTCTTAAGTAATTACTATCCTTATCTGATAAGCTTGTGGGCTATGCAATAAGTGTAATTTATTAGGCACCATTCATATCTTTAGCAGTCCAGATCTCTGGTCACCAGCAAAGAGCTGATATTTGGGCTCTTCTTTTTTTTTAAGTCATTGTATTTGTATCTGGTTTTTAAGTCATTGTACTTCCCTGGACAATAAGTGTGAGATTTTCTCATGTGAACAGTCTGTGTGAGATATGGCTAAAACTCAACTAAAATTCATGTCCATTTATTACCATCTCTTGTAACTCATATGTTTAACACTGGATGTTCTCAGTTCATTCCCCTCTCCATGTCACATGCCACTGTAAGATGATGTGTCTGGCTGAGTTGAATGGAGGGCATGTGTGTTTGTATGTAAAATTGTGTGTGTCTTTTGCATGTAAAACATTATCTGCAGTTTCTTTGCGAGACAGTTTCTACACTATGTGCATGTCCATACCACATGACTGAACTAGCTGACTGCTACCAGCGCTATGAGACGTCAGGCTTGTCCCAATGCTACAGGCAGGACAGCAGCATAAGCGTGGTACTCTGCCCAAGTTAATAAGCCTTGTGTTGGGTTAGAGGTCCTGCGTAACTCATTTGTGACTCCTTATATGTGACTAATGCAGCCATTATTTTCACACCACATTGCTTACTACTGAACTTCTAACATATAAACCTGGACACCTCGAACTGGTATATGTATATATTCAGAAGCTTAACTACACAGACTTCACAGGGAAGGGGAGGCTAGAGCTGTTGAAGNAGCTGTTGAAGGTGTCTGCTCCATTTCAGTACACCAGGGCACAGTGTGGATTTTAGGAATTGGACATATTGAGGTGGGTAGAAAGTAACCCCAGCACACAGGTCTGCCACTGATTTCAGGGACTGAGTGCTTGGGCTAAAATAGTTTGAATTGATGAGCTGTAGTCAGCTCCTTGGAGCTGCCTGTCCCTGCTAGAGCTTGTGTATAAAAGGGATTTGGGACCAGAATGTTTAGTAAATATTTAATTAACTGAAATGTTATTAGAGTGCAATGAATAACTACAACTTAACTTTTATCTTCCACTCCTGTCACTCCCGCTGCAGTGTGGGAGATGCAAATAGGGATAAGGAGCCATGCGAGTTTTGTCAGTAAGACTAGTTGTGACTTTTAAATATATTGTCTAACACCCTAAGGGGAGCCTATAAAAACTTGAACGTGAAATCATTACACTGTTTTGTCATGCCCAAATGACAATAACAACCATGAAACCTTTTCTGTAAAATGCCTTTACATAGGCTAACTCAATTTGCAATGATTTAAATACTGAAACAAATTCCCTCTATTTCCATCTTGCATTTAAACAAAATGACAGCATATTGGCACCATCACTGCCTCATCTTACTATAAATCAGCAGAAATGAACAATCTGTCAAGTTCCTTATCTGTGCTCTTTTTAGTCTTGTACAGTATGTGCATCTCCAGGAGAAAAAAACCCATAAATACTTCTGTGCTCCCTGTTTGCCTGTTTTTAATGTCCTTGTTATAGCTAAAGTTCTAGAAACCTGGAAAAACCTCATGGGTAGATGAGCAGTCTTACCGGTGAGGAAAAAACTGGAAAGGTAAAGCAGTAATGGTAACGTTCATCTGGCAGTATTGGTAATGAATAAGTATCATGTATTTGACTGGAGATAATAATAGAAGTAATAGTAATAATAGTAATAATAGTAATAATAATAATAACTCAGCTCACACCAGTACAGGACACAAACCAGTTCTTCTGTGGGGTGACCGTTGGCCAGCCTTGCAAATAAAGAATAAGACTCTCCTCTCTAAATATTCCTGTTGTTTTCAACAGAGAGTATTCAGGAAGCAATGAGTTAATGCATTGTGCCAAGAATCTGGTCAAGTGAGAATATATGATTCAGTCAAAAAGCTCACTTATAATTTGAATTTGAATTTAGATTTACCTAGGCTGTTTAGATTTACTAAATTACTTAGGCTGATTTAGATACAGATGAGTCAAAGACGACTTGCACAACATTCAGTAGCATATAAACCATATGTGTTGATGGATTGCTTCTATTAATAAATGGATGCAGGTTTTTGTTTTCCATGATGTTATTTGCATATGATACAGTGCTTTAAATGGAAAAGGTGCAGTACTGAATTATGCATATAAATATACATATAATCTCTATGTAAAATTAACTGAGAAATCTTGTATGAAGTAGTCTATCACATCTACAGTGATAATATCTTCTGTTGCCTTTGTTGAGATGTTCACAATATGACTCTAAGGTGGCTGTTCAAATAATCATGGGGATGAAGCCTCATGCTTTCCAGGTAGCAACAAGTATGCTCTGTCTTCTTTTTTATTTTTTTTAAGTCCAGTGGAGATGAACAACAACATGCATAAAGTAATCAAGGTGGTTATTATTCCTGAGTTCAAATGGGAGTTATAAAACAGATCCAGACTGTGTCTGTACCAGTGTGAAAGTGGCAGAATAGAGGTAAGCATGTTACAAGAAGATAAAGAGAGCAAAGGGAGAAAATGAGAGAGATTTTGCAATTGATTTTAGCATTTCTTCCTAATAGGTTGCTCTTCTGAAATATATTTGAAGTAATTACATCATGTCTGAATCTCTGACTTTTCTGCTTATTATTTATTCTCTGATAGTTGGAGAGTATGGTTCTTAACATACTACTTTTATCTGGCTTATATGTGATACACTTCCCACTGTTCTCTTTTGCTGCATGCAAAGCCTACAAAGTAGCACAGTTAAAATAATTGTGCTGTATGGAGTTACGCTGTTATAGAAGGCTACTCCGTACATGCTGTGGAGAAGTGGGAGAAGAGAGTCTATAGTTCCAGGACACTGTAGGAAGAGGGGCTGCAGTAAGTTAATTGTATAGACCTGCTGATAGAAAACATGGTGTTTGTTAGTCACGGCAAGAAGGAATACAGCAATTTTTCTGTTCCAGGGTCACATGGGCGCACAGAGAGACACTGAAGATTCAGACTAACATCTGAAAATATAAGATGAATAGGCCAGTTTGGACGCTTGACAGCAAAGATAATTTCTTCTCTATTGTAAAAAACCACAATACCAAATCTGTGAATTTCAGCTTAGGAATGCAAGTAACAGTCTAGCACATATGTATCTAGAATGAGGAAAGAAATGGTCGATGAACCGACAGTTGCAGTAATAAACACATGGACAGATAAGGAAGAAATTTCTTACAGGAAATGGTCAACCTGGTGAAATGGTGGAGGAACTCACTAGTGTAAATAACACTTCATGATTATTTATTGAAGGAAAGTAGCATCTAAGTTTCTCACTGAGAATCAAGGCTTCATTCAATTACATACTGCACTAATATGCAATAGTTATTGCTGCAAAGGGCTTAAGACCTACCTAAAAGCAAGATCTAATAGAGGGAAGTACTGAACATACAGAAGGAAGATAAAAACAGCATAAAACTACACACCCTGTAAAAAAGAATATTTAAATACAGAACATAGCTCTATAATATTATCCACAACTGACTGTGTTCTACTAATGTTTCTCACCAAGATATTACCTATTGTTAAACATTAGACTTTCTTTTTCTCTTTCTTCTCCTCTCCCTCTCCCTTTCCCTCTCCCTCTCCCTCTCCCTTTCCTCTTCCCCTAATTCTTCTCCCTTCCTTTTTCCCCACAGCCATTCCCCTTCCTTTTCCACTTCTCCATTCTATGTTTTTTAATATACTGAAAAGACTGGAAGACCTGTTGGCTCCATTTTTCTTTGGTATAAATATGTTGGTTTTTTTTCCTTTACATCAAAATGCTTTCTTTTCTCCACTCATGTACAGTAGTGACTTTGCATTACATGAAACCCTCAGTAGCTTTGTAGGTTCTGACAATCCTTGACAGTAACATACTGGAAATAATTCGCACATAGGCTGGTGACCAGTGTCAGCCCCATGTCTTACCAAATGGCTCCACTACTCATGCCTTATGTAACTCATAGTGGAAAAGCTACAAGGATACTTACTGTAGTGTCAAGTATAATATGCAGTGTACAAAAGCTGTAAGAGGAAAAAGCAATGCAGAAAAGTATGAAGTGACAAAGCATTAAGCTAATCCTACAAAGATCTCGACTGTCATGCAGTACACTTTCCAAATACTTGGGAGGCACAGAGAAAGGTTTATTAATGGTTCATCATCCTGCCAACACTGCCTATGTTTCTCAAATGCAAACATTACTGTTTGGGGAGGGAGTGGGTGGGATTTTCCATGCTTCAGATTGTAGCCATGAAAATGACAGTATTTTTCCAGCGTAATTGAAGCATTACCAAGCAAGACAATGATTGATGGTGTCTTTAACAGTCTAAGAACACTGCCTGCTTTTCTTACAAATATGTTGCATGTATATGAAGAAAAAAAAGAGGGTGGGAAAAGACTTGTAGCACTCAAAAAATGCTGCACAGTATTCAGTTGATTTTATTCATTATCATTTTCACAAACCACTTGTTTGATTTCCCTTTTTTGTTTTCAAATCATTATACCATTGCCAGAAAGCAAAATTACTGCTTTGTAATGTGTGTGACATAATTAACTGGGTACATTAATGTTTGTGACAGAGACACTTCTTAAGTTTTTAAGCATTCTGAGAGTTACAAAGATGTTGCTAAAGTTGGCAACAACAAACTGATTTTCTGTCAATACAATAAAAAAGAGATTGCCTATACTTCCTGTGTCTGATCAGCTCCAGACAGCAGAGACATGCTGATGTATGGATGGTACATGGTGATGTATGGATGGTACATGGTGATGTATGGCAGAGGACTATGCAAAGGGCGGTGCAGCATTATAACTAATTTACAATCTTGAAATTAGAAGCGAGTAGAAAAAAATGGTACATGGCTTTTGTGCTTTCTTCGGCACAGGGTTAAATTTCCTTGGCAGAAAGGAGAATTTTATGGAGGAGAGACTAAGTATAGATTAATTTATTTTCTCAGACCTAGTAATGCCATATTTCTTGGCAAATGAATATTTTTTAAAGCAAAAATGTATATGTTTCATAGTAAATGTTACATTAATCCTTTCTGAGATGTGTGACTAGGAAATCAAGGCCAAAAGATACGGTCTTTCAAGGAATATTTTTAAAATGTGTGAACTTAATGCATATATTTCCCTTCCAAGTTGCAAAAATATTTTAGTGATACATGTCTCTGGCATCACAGAATCACAGAATGGTTGAGGCTGGAAAGGATCTCTGAAAGTAATCTCGTCCAAGCCCTCTGCTCAAGTAGGGTCACTTAGAGCTGGTTGCTCGGGACTATGTCCAGATGGCTTTCAAATATCTCCAAGGAGGGAGACTCCACAACCTCTCTGGGTAACCTGTGCCAGTGCTCGGTCACCCCCAGAGTAAAAATGTACTTCCTGATGTTCTGAGAGGACCTCCTGTTTGTGCCTCCAGTCCTGTCACTGGGCACTGCTGAAAAGAACCTGAGATCCTCCCTGAGCCTTCTCTTCTCCAGGCTGAACAGTCCCAGCTCTCTCAACCTCTCCTCGTACAAGAGCCTACAGTCCCTTAATCATCTTTGTGGCCCTTTGCTGGACTCTCCCCAGTATGTTTATGTCCCTCTTGTTCTGAGGAGCCCAGAACTGAATACAGTACTCCAGATGTGGCCTTACCAGTGCTGATTAGAAGGGAAGGATCACCTCCCTCAACAGGCTGGCAGCACTCTTCCTATCCTGGCAGCCCAGGATACCATTAGCCTTCTTCGAAACAAAGGCACGCTGCTCACTCATGTTCAACTTGGTGTCCACTAGGACCCCCAGGTCCTTTTCAGCCAAGCTGCTTTCCAGCTGGTCATCCCCTGGCATGTACTCATGCATGGGGTGGTTCTTCCCCAGGTGCAGATTTTGCACTTCCCCTTGTTGAACTTTATGAGGCTCCTGTCAACCCATTTCTCCAGCCTGTCAATGGGTGGCAGCATGACCCTCTGGTGTACCAGCCACTCCTCACAGTTTTGTGTAATCAAAAAACTAGCCGAGGGTACTCTCTGCCCCATCATCCAGATCATTAATGAAGGTGTAAACCAGGATTGGACCCAGTATTGATGCCTGGGGTACACCACTAGTCACTGGCCTCCAACTAGACTTCATGCCACCAATCACCACCTTCTGGGCCTGGCCATTCAGCCAGTTTTCAATCCACCTCACTGTCTCCTCCAGCCCATACAACTTTGCTATGAAAATCTTACAGGAGACAGTGTCAAAAGCCTTACTGAAGTACAAGGTAGATGGTTCAGCTGCATCCTGGGAGGGATGACCTTGGTTAGTGGCAGTTTAAGAGGTGATGATTAAGTTGTGCCATTGATGGAGAGGAGCTGCGCAAACACATACCCCTTTTCACCACAGCAGAGAGCGGCCAGTCACCTGGGCAATGCCAGCCAAGGGCAGTTGTGGGGTGGCAGGGAATGCCTGGATAATCCACCCCAGAAAAATACCTCTGTCTGCTGCTCAGGCCTTTAACTTGGGAGCTGTTGATTGTACGTCTTCTTGGCAGCCAGCATAGTAGTGCCTGAGCAATGTTAGCGCTGATTTACAAGAACCATAAAAGCAGAATAAAAGTAATCCCAAAGATGGCAGTAATGAAAAGACAGCTCCTAAAACCAAATTATTTTTCTCACCTCCTGTACTTTATCATCCTTTTAAAACAATTACAAATCAACAACATTTCTGTTTCCTTTCCTTCTCTGTTTCCTCCTCTCTTCTTTATGCTGTCCTTCTCACTATTATTTATTTATTAACTTTTCCTCTTTTTACTTCTCCATCAGTCAGTTGTTTCCATGGTCTCTTAGACTATAAATTTCCGCATATTCCATTTAACCTTTACATAGAGCTCACCACTTTATTAAGCCATGATTTTTTTCAGCACCTACACCACTGTAAATCATAAGTAAGTCATTCCTTTGGAGTCAGTGGAGTGACACTACTGTAAAACAGATACAATTGGGAGAATCAGAGATCCTAACATTTACAATGGACCTGTGATAAAAATGTAGCCTTAGAATATTGATTCAGAGACGTTAATAAGATTTACAAGATTAAGACATTAGGGCTGTCAGAGTGATATTAGGATAATTCACTTAAAAAGAAAAGAGTTGAGCAGACAGTTAAAAAACATCAAAGCCAATCAACAATTATTTTATCAATTATAGATATGCTAAAAAGCCTCATTTTTCTAATCTTAGTGTGGGTTCCCTGTACTTGTTGCCAGGGGAAGGGTGAATACTTTCAGATGTAAGGTATCATGGCTCTGAGGTTGCCAGGATAACTCTAGCTCTGTGCCTTTTCCAATTTCCCTTTGCAGCTTGTCACTGCAACAATATGGTTTAGTGTGCATTGGAAGTGTGGTTTTATTATTTTGTGCCTTTCTACTTTGAGTTTAAGACCACAAATAAGCCCTCAAGTCAAGTGCAATTAGAACTGCATGAAGAAGTGTGTTTCTGGTTGATCAAAGAGAGGGGGTAAATCCTGACTCTCCCACATTATTTTCTTCAGCCCACTTAACAATATCTCTTATTTAGTGCTGTGGTTACTGAACTCTCCTTGCTTTAGTGTTCAAAGGTGCGCATATTTTGGACTGGAAAAAATGCTTTGAAGCAAATAACTGACTAGATTTGTGTCATGACTAAGACAAGTTCTGGAGGATGATTATTCTGTGAGGAATCAGAGACTCGGAGTTAATGATGTCAACTACGACTAAAAGCACTTTCCTCACAGAAGTATTTCAGGTGCCTTTTAGAAAGGCACCTCATCTCATTCATGCAGACACTTCTTATGCCACACACATATTTGACCTAAGACTTTTTAACAAACTTGGGATACGTGCATCAGGATGAGTGCGTTGCCCATACTGAGGTTTTTGCTGACTTCCTATTCTCAATATAAAATAAATAATAAGTAAATAAACTCATAAAATAATGGGCTAAAATGCATGTTTTTTCCCTTTTCTTTTACATAACTAAATTAAAACTTCCCATTAAACTGACAATTGTTTTTCTTTCTCCCTGGAAGAAAAGCTGGAAATCCAGTTGCAGAAACAGAGGAATATGGTTACAGAAATACATACACAGACAATTCTAAGAAATTATCTTTAGTTGTTTTTGTACCAGCAATCTTAACTACATGTTTCATGGCATAGGCCCAACTTCCCTACTAGACCACTGCACAGGTGGAAATATGTATTTGTGGGACACTGAAGAGTAAATTTCCCCAATGCATCACAATTACAGAAACATCTGTGCAAAACAGCTTTGATCCAGTTCACTGTGAAAATATCCATCATTCATGATGGTCTAGTGACTGCAGATTTCCCTGCACTGTAAAGCCAGAAACAATGGGAAATTGGTTCAAGACACACCAATAAAGAGTTTTCCTTCTGGCACCTGTACATCTCAGCTGTTGTTCCTTGCCAGTACTGTAAGGGTATAATTCCATTTAGCGTTAGAAGGGAGACAGATACATTTTGCATGCATTAATGAAATCACACAGACAACATGTAAACACAGGCAGCAAAAGCATCTGAAAAGGTCACTTGAATAAAAATAGGTTGAACACATGAGCCAGTTTTGGTAAAATAAAAATCGTTTTATGCTTCTGCTTGGCTCTTGAGCCAAACCTCAATTGGACCTTGTTTGAAGAGTTTCTGATAATTTACTATTCCTCCCCTGCTTTCTACAAATTGGTTCAGGCTGTGTAGGGAAATAGAATGCCAACATTTAATGAAAAACCTTATTTTAACTGAAGAAAATAAGGGTTTTTTTTTGTGATTCCTATCTTTCTCTTTCTGCCCCTAGAAACTTTTGTATCTGCAGTTTCAGCCAAATCTGCCAGTTCCAACCAAATTTAACAGATGGGCTGTAGGATCTTACTGTTAGTGTTATCTCTCACTTTCATTGAAATATGTGACTTAGTAGACATGAGAGGCCCTACTGATGTCCCTTCTAAGGGAAATGTTGCTACATGAACTAACCCCTTCCTAGATAGCAGAGAACCCACAACTGCAAGAGGCTCAATAAATACCCCATCTGTGGAAAATCGTATTGAAGCACCAATTAGCTACTAGAAGATCAAGCCATGAAAGTCATAAGAAATTGGGTTTCATTAATTTTCCAAACTTGGAATTCTTTATTATGAAATATCAAAGTTAGTTTCATGAATATAAACTTTTATATTACACTAAGATCCAGCTGAAGACATGTTAGCTGAACACATAATCAGTTTAATTTTCTATTGCAGGTAAAGAAAGCACAGCAGTTGTAGGCTCTGGGCACTTTTTTCCTTCAAGATTTATTTGTAAATCACATAAACACCGGGGCATGTAAAAACAAAATGATGGTCCTGAAGGGCAATTTTGATATATTGTTCCATGGATCAACATGTTTATTAATAGCACTACTCTGGAAGATATGGAATAGGTGTTGACAGTCACTAAAAGTATGAAATTGCTTTTCCATCTATCTATTATCTCTCAGTCTGTCAAAGTGAGTAGAAGCCTAACTGGCCTTCACATCAGTAGGTGTTTTGCAAGCTTTAGATTTCTCTGTTAGAGCATCTGTTTTCTCCCCTTTCATCCCTTCCTCTTCCAAGAGTAGCATCGCTGCCTACAGGACAAAACTTGGTTATCTTTGGGTAGACGTGTTGCAGGCTGGTGATGTATGCAAGGAGTTAGGCAAAGCTGACACCTTCAGTTGTCATTAGACCTTATTCACAGGAAAGGGTGAACATCAACCAGTGTGTCTCAAAATGCAATAGGCAAGATGACCCTGCAGAATTTCTCTCGTTAGAAGTGAGCTGCAAGTATATATCTTACTGCTTATTTCATTCACTTTCTTACAACCATTCTATTAGTAAACAGATCATTTTATATTGCCCCCCCCAATATTAATTTCAGAAAACTGCAGCATGAGAGAGGTGGATGATTATATTCCTAATTAAAACACAAATACAGTAATTATGGTTTATATGCCATTATCCTGAATCTACACAGGATGACTTTAAACAGCAAAACAGCCATTAATTTTACTGTTCAAAGAAATGCTCATAATCTTTTAGAAATGTCATATAAAATATTCATTTTGAAATGCCCTACGGTGATTTCTGAATTTATTTAAAGTGGGCTGTTGATAGCTCTTTTATAAATAAGCAATTACAGTACACTAAATATATCATGGCCCATCACATTATACATTCTATAATTTCATGGATGAAAAGCCTACAGCTGATCTGCATAAATGTGGTGCGTCTCACAGCAGGTGAAGAGTTTGATTACACAGGATAATCAGTGTTATTATTTATAGTAACCATTTATACCTGTTATTTATTAAAACCCAGCAAATCAGATATTGGTTTATTTAGGGAATTTGCTGTATTGTAGGCCGAACTAGGCATAAGACTATTAAACACATGTAAAATGCACTGTTAACATTAGTAGTTTGAAATCAGCCAAGGTCAGCAGGGAATGAGAGTTGTTAGTACTTGGTGGCAGTGGAGAAAGCTATATTGAGCGAGTGGCTGGGCTCTGTCCAGATCCCCCTGGACAAATATCATCACTACAAACATCATTGCCTCACTGGCAATATCAGATATCCTTGCTAGCACATTAGGTGAAGAAGCCAAGGGCTGATTAACTGCAGAAAGGTTGAAACAATCTCTGATACATTTAGGTGATTTTTCTAGACCTGAGCTGAAGGATTTTCGTGAGGGTTTCTCTGCACAGATTACAATACCGCTACTTACGGTGTTTGTATTCCTTGATCATTTAAGAGAACTGAACATTTCTAATAAAACAATGTAAATCAAAGGATAGTCTTGTTGATTATTTGAATGTAGTCATATACTTCCACTCTAGTGGAAAATTACACACACAGTTTTTCTGCTGGCAACATGCATATGTTTGTCACCTTGACTGAGTAGTGTTATGCTTTCCCCCTCTTGCTCAGCTCCTCGTACAAGTCACTGCATGCAGGAGACAGCAAAGGCCATCAGCATGGGCACAGCAAAAGAGGTGAGGTACCTGCAGTGGATCCTTTTGGCATCTCCCTTCTGGCTCTGTGCAGGTGCTGCCAACCTCTGCTGAAGGGGGAGAGCAAAGGGGAGACCAGCCCAGCACTAAACCATCGTCCCAGAGGAAATGGCAGTGCTGTACATGCTCTTCAGCAAGACAGTTACATTTCAGCTTTTGGTCCTTGAGGATGGTGCCTGGCACTTCTTTGAGACTACTTAGACAGAGCGTCAGAGATCTGGGAACTGCCTGTTCTTTGAAGAAGGGAATGGCTCCAGGGAAAATTCAGACCTATAACTGACAACTGGT
>VYZW01007352.1:1583-67371 GCA_013401315.1 Balaeniceps rex | reverse complement strand
AATTTTTTCCTTATATCTAGCCTAAATCTCCCCTCCTCTTACTTGTCTTAAACAAGAGAGTCATCATCAGTGTTGGGCACACATACAGTTCAGCATTTAAAACTCAGTTTGCAAGTTAATTTAAGGTTGATTTCACGATACATATAAAATGAAAATCAAACATGATACCTTGCCCAGATGTTGTGAATACATGAATCCTTTCTAAATTGTTAAAGCATTGGTGCTTATATCAGTGTTTTAGGGTGCAAGAAGCTATTTATTTTATCCAGTTTCATCACAGTTTCTTTTCTGATGCCCACTTTGATTTCAGTTCCCTCTGACATTTCATGATAGAAGTTACCATCCTGAATAACTCTGCATCTGCTGTGTAACACACGGAGGATTTAAATGTACTTTGCCACTGACAACAGCCCTTTCTCTCTTTTTCTCGTTCTCTTTTCAGAATCCAGTTTTTTGTTGGGAAATGCCCAGATTGTGGACTGGCCTGTAGTTTATAGTAATGACGGTTTTTGTAAACTCTCTGGCTATCATCGAGCTGACGTCATGCAGAAGAGCAGCACTTGCAGGTATGCCGACTGTTCGTTGCCACTTGATGCACTTTTAAAATTATAATCTGCTGGGAAGAACAATGAGGTTTTGAAAAAAGGATTGATGTAAGAAAAGCATTGTTTTGCAGAAATTAAAGTATTGAAACAGGCTTTAAATGAATGAAACCAGCAACTTATCCAGGACATGATAAAGCACTTTGAAATTTATCCTGGCTAATATCAGTATGAATGTGCTCTAGCTAATGATCCAGTAAAGAAAGTGGGGTTTTAGGTAATATATTTCAAAGGCTTTTTTTACTAGACTTTTTTTAATTCTCCTGTTACCATGCCAGGAGGCGGTGGGCTATTCTGTAGCCCATGTTGATCCCTGTTACTACACACACACACACAGAGCACAGTAATGTACAAACTGCATCTTTATTCCCAAGAGAGTGATTAAGCTGATGATATATTTACTCTAAGCATTGCAGCTTTATGGCTTTTTCCTTTTGTTGGTGGTCTTTCAGGAGCAGGCAGCTGTGATTTATGGTTAGGCGTGCATCTGCGCCTTGTCTGCTGCATCCTTTAAAAGGAGGTGCTTTGGGGAAAGACTAAATCCCTAATGCGTGTGCATGTGCGTGTGTGCGTGAGCAAAGTAAACGAGGGACAGAGGCAACGAGGAACGGCTGAGATACAAGTTTGTGTAGGTTTTCCCTTTATGCGTTCAGGCAGCGACCAACTCCAGGGCACTGGGAGGAGGGGGCTGCGTATCTACAGCGATGATTTTTGGGAGATGGGGGCTGCCAGACACTGATCACCGGCTGATGCTTCAGCTGGCAGGAGCAGGGCAGGCAGTGAGCCTGTCCTCGGATGTCAGTCATCACTTACTCCAAAAAGCAACACGTGCTGAGGTGTGGTCACTACTCTCATCTGCTGGGAAGGGGAGGAAGCCTTGGGGTCCAGGGTTGCTCTGTGCAGCCAGATGTCCTCTAATGGGCAATGGAGAAGAGATGGGCATGTGCTGCTGAAATGAAATACTCATTCACACAGTAGCAGCAGAGTTGATATACTCAGTGGGGCTGAAAGAAACAGCCTTATCACAGCCATCCCAGATATGCATACGTGCTTTCCCCTTTGTTCTCTGCTATCCTGTCTATTGAACTGTATAAGTTTGTTGTGAGCCAGCACTTTTATAGTCTGTGCACGTTAAAATAATTACAAATCTAGAATGGGTTTGTAGGCAAACGTTGAGGAAGTGAAGGTTTAGCAATACCTCTCCGATCATGATTCCTCTGTGCCTCAAATACTGAGGGGACCAAAAGTTTTATTCCATCTGAGTGCTTTTTGTGAATGTGATGGGCTCTGAGTACCACTTGTAAGGATCCTGTTTTGACCACGTTCAAGTAGATCATATCAGTGAATCATAGAGATACAAATTCAAGGAGGAATTATTGTGGAAAATGGAATTGGTAGCAAAGATTTTTGTTTTTTTTTTCTTTAATCTTCATTCTGTACATCCATCTCTGGATTTTGGAGAGGCCTCTCTACACTCAAAGCATGGCTAGTACTTCTTTTGTGCCTGGGTCTTAGCTGGTGGAGTTATATGCGCGGTGTGATGTTTCCTGCTTCTTAGGAGACATCCCAGTCTTTGCAGATTAAAGAAGTGCTGGGAGGTTTTCAGCATGGTCTGGCAGGCAACGTGTAGCCTTCCAGAGCAATGTCTTTGGAGCTGCTCTCTAATGAAGAGCTGTGCAGCTGTATGGAGTGGAAAATAGTCTCAAAGGCCAACGGTGCCTGCTCAGGCTTACTCAGTAGAATGTCACTGGAGGTTTTCTGATATCTGGGGCTGTTATTTATATTATTTTCTGAGTCAGGCTCTCAGTCCAGATTTGCTATGTTGTGCCCAGATTATGTTACATTATGCATAAAAATTGCTTTCTATATAATGTTTGCTTTACTGTTCTAAGGCAAGTGCTCTGGGATAAGAGTGCTGTGGTGCCACACCTTTATTGCAGGTTTTGGAAGGGTCTGTTTTTACAGCTTTTTAGTGCCAAAAAATCCAACCAAAGAAAAATACACAGATACAAACAATGTAAATCTAGCCCCTGATTCGAGTTATTGTTGTTACTGATCATGAGTGTGATAAAGGACAATTTATAAGTTTTGCAATATTTGGTCAGTTTGCCCCTGCCTATAAGGTATAGTGCCTTCAAATCAGCTTTCACCCATGCTTTTCTCCTGGGTAGTCCAGCGAGTACTCACTATATCCTCTTTCTGTCTGCCCCACCCCATGCCCTACATTTGGGCTGCTCATTTGTCATCATTATATTCAGTCTCAGGTGATCTTGGCTGATACTGACCACAGGGAGGGGTGGATAAAAACTGAAGGCGCTGGAGGTGCGAGTGATTTTTGTTCCAGCTCAGGCAACGAGTTAGTCCTGTGACAAGCTGGTATTCCCTTTGATTTTGCACTTCTCTCATCTTTTTAATCAGCAACGATGTGCCCATTGGTAGGAAAATCACTTAGAAAGACCTCAGTACAAGTGCCAGTCTCCCTAGTTTTATGGGCGCTGTATAAAAGGCACAGTGTACATAGGGGTCAGGCTACATGAATATTGTGTGATGGGAATCAATGTGTGTTCTTTCTGGGTGCACATGGCACCCAAACTTGCATGTGTAGCTGGGGCTACACATAGATGTAATAGAATATAGAATAATTGGTATAAGTGAGTGCTAAAATGCACAGGATTTTTAGGTGGAAGCACCTGTGTGCTGGTGAAGCATCGCTGTGCCAAATGAAAATGAGCTGACAGTCCAGGAGGAACAGGGCACTTGCAATTGCGACACCTTAACCTTCAATTTACCATGCACAAAACCCTGCCTGGAGGCGCACCGACAGATCAGCAAGCATGCAGGAAAACCACTTGTTTCATGTCCAGTTGCCCACGGTCATGCCAATGTATGTCTTCATGAATACATTGAAAGAATAAACAGTTATAAAACATTAAAACCCCATTTAATATTGCAAGTAATATCAGTGTTTTCTGATATTGTTGCTTATCAGTTAAGCTCTGTATTCTCATCCAGCCTTCAGAAGAGCAGGCACCCTTTGAGTGGCTGGTTAGTAGACCTACCCTGGCATTTTACACTTGGCATTTGCTCCAGGCTTAGCTTTGATTACCTTCCTTGCACCCGAGAGCCTCGCGCCGGGCTGGGAGTAGCTGGTTGCTGGTTTTTATTTTCAAAGAGGAAACCTGCTCTTGGGCCCTGTTTGTGTGTTGCCTTCCAGCTGTACAGGGGGATGGAATTGGATCTCCTTGCTGAAGCGGTTGTTCACAGGTAGCATTTCCACCGAAACACTTGCAGCGCTCCAGTCGGCATCTCTGCTCTCCCTTGTTTTGATTTACTGCCATTACAAGTGGGATTAAAAAAAGTCTGCGAGTGAAATCCTGGCTCCAGTGAAGCTAATGGCAAAATTCCCACTGTGTTTAAAGAAATGGGATTTTGCATGGTGGGTACAGCGTGCTGGACTTGAAAAAAGTTAGATTTGATACTGGGATGTCATCTCCGTGACCTGATTTTTGTGTATGTGAGAAGGCTGCCTTGCACTGCCGAAGCTGTGCAAAGAAACCTTGCTGAGCATGCCGGTGGGACGCAGGGAGCAGCACCACTTCTCCTTAGAAATGGTGCCTGCTCTTAAACTTGTAAAGTTTTGATGCTATTGATGTGTTTCTTTATTTGCTGTTCCTCTTGGGTAGATGTCTGTCCATTGCAATTGATGGCTTTTCATCCAACGCTTTTGGATGAGAGCTGTAAATTGGATGCAGGATCATATACCTTCTCTATTTCACCTGTCCTCTATCTTGGGTAATTCCTGACAAACAGCCGTTAAATACTGCCCTGGCACGCACTGCAGACCTGGAGCTGTTCTGATGCCGCTGCTCTGGATCCTGACAAAGGGCGGAAGAGCACGATACAAAGCTTCAGATGGGGCTTTTCTATACCAAGGGATGCTTTCAAAGGGAGGCGGGAGCCCAGGCATCTTAAATGACAAATGGTCTGTTTCAGAGATGGGGAAATTATCTAAGATTGTGCCTTTCTCTGAGTATTTCAGTGAGTCTTGTTTCTCTTTGATAAGTCTATTTTCTAGGTAGTAAGATTCCCAGTAGCAGGGCGGTTTTGATATTTATGTCTTGTACAGTTTGCACTGAAGGCACTTGACAAGCACTAAATAACAAAAAACATGAGGCAGAAAAAGACAGAGTGATTGACTGAAGAAGTAGGAGTCCCTCCATGTGTACAAAATAGGACAGACTAACTTAAATTAAACCTGTGATAAGCAAAGATCTGTACAGTGAGTGGCTTTGAGGTTTCTTTGGTGCTGTTAAAAATTGCCTTCTGAAAAATGTTTTTATTATTCCACAAGCCTTTAAAATGTCTCTTTATATGTGAAAATAATGTAAGATTTGAGTATTAAAGGTTTACTGCAATAATAATCTGCCTTTAATTTAAAACATAAAGTTGATTGATTGTATTCAGCAGCGCTAACCGGTATTGTCCCCCACTCAGAACGCCAAGTACAATTTGTCATTTTAACACTAATTAATGATGACTTTCTGTATTATAAGCCTTGTAAAGTCAAGCACTTTAACAAATTTTTGTTATTTTTTCCTTCAGGGCTAAGAGAAACCTTGTTTTAAATCTCAAGTAAACAAAAGAGAATTCAATTGCATAACAGGCTGTGTGAAAACTACCAGCTCTTATTGTGTCTTGCAGACAGGAGAGCAATCTGCTTTACCTCATCAGTGCATTAAAAAAGGCATAGATTAAAAAAAAAAAAATCGAACTTTTTGTTATCATCTCACGTATAAATGTATAAAAGGTTATCAGCTGAACTCGGGAAAGAAAGGCAGGTCATTTGAAAATGAGCGGTAGGCTGTGTTTTCCATTTCCTAAAGACGGCTGTGTATGTTAATGATAAGCAGTACCTTAATGAAGCCTTGTGCCCTGGTAAAACCATTTCCTGACGTCAGTCGCCGTAGTGGCATCTCCATTACATTGCTGTCCCAAAGGTAACAGTTATGACATGTCATTTATCAATAGTTCTCCCTGTGTTACCGGTGAAGGAGCGCCTGTAGTGACATACAGATGTTGTAGTTACTGTGATGCCCCGCATGTGCCTCCATCACCCGTGCTGGGCAGCACCGTATTTTGGGAGCAGCCCCATCACCTCCCTTGGTTGGCTGTGTAAAGAAAAGATTCACGGTCTGGCCTTCATTGAGTATTTTAATGCTTGCCGAGTCGCTAACCACTCTACCGTTTTATTGTTTCTTTCAGAACAGTAGGCATAAAATAAATGTTTATTGAACCTTTGGAGGTCTGTCGATCAATAAAAGAGAAGCTGCATTGAAACCTCAGAGGCACTGATAGCTTTTCTTTTCTCTTTGATATATTCGGGGTTGTCTGTTGTAGGTTTCAGCTGAAGCTCAAACTGATTGTGAACAAAGAAAATGGAAAAAAAAAAAGTCTGATCAATTAAAAGTATATTCATTCAAGTGTCTGAAAGCTTGTATCCCATGTTCCGTTTTCCTTCAGTTCTGTAATTGGGAATTTGCACAGAGTGGTCTTCGCTTATTTTTAATCTAGCAAAGAATGACAATAAAAGCCTGGCTGTTTCCTTACAAAGGCTTTCAAAAGTAAGGTCAGGGGGTTGGGTTTGCTTACACCACCTGCAAGTCTGACCTGGAAAAGAATGCAAAGATGAGATGGTCAAGTGGCAAGAAATAGCAGAGTTAAAATTACGTTTCTGTGTTCTCATCTCTGGAGAGGGATGAGCCTCCAAAAGCGTTTTAATGTTTTCTGTATTGTCACTGAACTATTAAAGAAATGCAGTATACAATAAGGAAAATGAGGGTGAATTTGGTTAGGTTTGGTAGTAGTGCAGACGTAGCTACACTGAGGTAGCTCATATGCTTGCTTTCTGTGCTGAATTTTCAGAGAATTACAGTCATCACTTCTTACTGGTTAAATCCTCCCTCCTTTTGTAATCAGTATTTAGGAAAAGGATTCCAATTATCTTATTGTCCCAGATGCATCTTGACAAGATTAGATTTGTAGCCATCAATTCAGCCAACAGCCTTTACCTGTAGTAGCTTCCATTCCTCCTCCAGAAGCCTTTTCAAGAGAATTGAACAAAATTTGGGAGGTTTTAGAGGGTTTGTTCCGTTTTCTCTGTTTTGACAGCAATATTCTCATGGCCTGCAGCTGTGGCAATAATGGTTTTATAGGCTGTCAGCAATTTTTCTAACCATATATCCTTAAAGATATGCTCAGAAAAGCACTTAATGAAACATTAAGTTACAGTAGATATATTTGCTGCCATTTACAGTAAAAAGGTGGTCATGGTTACTCACTATTGTAGGCTTTCTTGTGACACTCTAAATATTTAAATGAAGTGTAAATCATAATTAAACTTTGGTAAATGTCAGTTAATAGCATCTACAATGCTTATGGCATTTGAGATGACTGTGATAAAGTTGTTGCTTGTCTAGAAAAAAGAGAAACATTTTTTCTTTTTCAGTTTTATGTATGGTGAACTGACAGACAAGAAGACCATTGAAAAAGTCAGACAGACTTTCGACAACTATGAGTCAAACTGCTTTGAAATTCTCCTCTACAAGAAAAACAGTATGTATATATTTGTGTATGGTGTTGGGAGTGATAATGCATATTTAAAGTATATAATAGACTAAAATAAATTTTCATTTTGACATATGGGTAAATTTGGGGCAAGGTTTGGAGAAGAAACGGGTATTTTGGACACCGCAGCTCAAGAAAAGAGCTCTTTTTTCAGGACGAGTGTTCAGATTGCCAAGAATAGTTGTTCCCTGCTGTCTCTAGTCTGACTCCTTCTTTCCAAAACATATTTAGTTTTGAGGATTGTTTCCCTGAAGGGAAACTGACTGGGTTAAGTGAAAAGAAATCCTGAATGAGGTTCCCCCACATCCCTCAGGAAACACCCCCATGTCTCCACAAGTGAGAACCCAGACCCTGTTTGCTGTGAGTGGATGCTCCCAGCAGTGCCTCTGCAGTGTGTAAACCAACACATATGAGCTCTAGTGAGTGTGCTAAATTTGGTACGTAACCCAGGGATTAATTAGAAAACCAGTGAATTTTGTAACTTAATGAGATGTAGGACCTAAGTCCCTTCCTCTTGGTGGCATTGGGTTTACAGGACGTTGCCAGAACCAAGGAAGATTTTCTTCAGTTTGTCTTAACCCCGAGTCACTCCAGTCACATTTTCTGTCCTGCCACGTATGTGGGTAGTCCTTCAGGCTTATCAACGTTATAGCACGTACTAAGCAAAACCCGCACTGTTGTGTGGTCTCACGCTGGGCTTGTGCAGTGTGGATTTCTCTCCCTGGCTGGTGGTTGAAATTCCTGCTGTTGTCAGTGGAGATGAGCAGCCTCCTCCACTGGTGCAGGCCGTCTTCCCAAGGTAGAAAGCCAAAACTGTCAGATGAAACATGCTCCAGAAAAGCTGGTTCCTCTACACTGAGCAGACCAAGTCTAGTTGACTGGGTCGGTGGCCATGTCAAACACAAGCCAAGAGCAATCTTGACGGAGATGTTTTCTGTGGTTGGCCTTCCTTGCCCAGTACAGGGTGCAGCTCCTGTGGGGTCAGGGAGCTTTCCCTCTGGTTCAGCTGCCTGAAGCCCAGTAGCTGAGGCTACTGTTCCCCGCCCAGGTGGACTTTGGTGCTGGCATGGAGCACCTTGCTGGGGTGAGGCTGGAGGTTTCCTCTGCATGTTGTGGCTGAGGGAAGGTAATGGTGTGCCTCGGGAAAGAGCTAACTGTGCCTGACTGCCCCATTTCACTGCAAACTCACATAAACCTTCCGTGACATTGAAGAGAGCATCCTGGAAACCTTGTCTTCTTGAAACAAACTCACATGCTTTATGCTTTATTTCCACTTTCCCTTTTTAGACTAAATCTTCCTGTATGTGCAATTAAACAGTAGGAAATGTCTTTAGGTTTCTCCAGTTCTGCCTGCTTCAAAGCATTTTAGCCAACACTTTAATTAAAAAGAGAAGCAAGAGCGGCTCTGAAGTCCAGCTGTTTCTGCAGGTGCCCAGGAGAGCCCTCCAAATGACCTCTTTTTGGTTCTTCAGCATATGGATGTGTCTGTTCTCTAGATTTTCTACTTCTCTGCCCGTTTCCTGTGCAGGTCACCTGGACATCCCCTCACATTAGGGGAATTTCCCGGGACAGACTTGTGTTGGTTATCTTTCCAGGTGGTCGTGCCCAGCACCACCATGCCCTGTGTCCGTGTGATTTCTGAAGACGATCCCAGAGACCCAGTGCTCTCCCTGACCCTGGCTTCTCTTATTAACTGGGCTGGCAGCTCCTGCTCTAGCACAGGCCAGTCCTGAACTAAATTCCTTTCTATTTTTTTTAAGTATAAAAAGCGGAAAGCCTTCTCTTGGTGAGTTTTCTGTAACAAGCCAGTCACTTTTTGCTTTGGGTTGTGGATTGCCTGCTGGAGCTTGATGATGCTTCAGAGATTTATTGAGCTGCAGTTGCCTTAATAAAATCTTCACCTTTGCCCAGATCTCCAAGCCTATACTTTCCATAAGTTATGCAGGATTACAGGAGGACTTCATGGAAGAGTCCTCATGTTTCTTTTCAGGCTTGAGTCAGTTCCCATCCATAACATCTGTTGCCAGCTTCCTTCTCCATCACCTGAAGCCAGAACTTCAACCTCTTGCTAACACTAATAGCCTCACCTTTTGGCTCCGGTTCAGCATCTGGTTTGCCCAAGGTTTGCTTCCATTTGTCATACTCTGAGCCTTGCAGAAGAAGGTTCTTCAAGAAACTGCCTGCTTATCCTTCTTATCCTTCAGGCTGAATATTGGAGCAGATCAAGAATAAAGAATAGTACCTGTTGGTATGAATTAATATACTTCTGCATATTCATATATATGAATATACTTCTGCAAAATGTAGACAATTACTCTGTGGAAGGGCTGTGTTTATCACCTGCAGAGACCCTGCATATTGCCTCTCTCCTGCTTGGAGCTTGCAGTGCTCTCAGAGCACCCTCCCACCCACATTTTCAAACTATAGGTCCAGAGGTGCTGTGCATTTTTTATTATGTGGCACAACCTTTTCTTTCTCACCCATTCCTTTGTGCTTTTGGCAGAGGGAGATTTTGAGATTTTTGGGTTGCTTTCCCATCCTTCTTTCCTTGGGCACAGAGATGATCTTCAAGAGCTGTTTTTCTCAAGCAGCATCCACACGACTGCTGACTTCACATGCCCCCTTGGCATTTTAACCCAGTAGCAGGTTTCAGGCTCAGACCTGAAAATTTGCTACAAATTTCTTCTGCTTTACTGCATTCCCTCATACACAGACCGCAGCTCTACCCACCCAGCTATTCAGCAACCATGTAGGCATGCACATATATGTATATGTGGGTAATCTCAAGAAACCTCTCTGCCTGCTTTTGCCCAGATTGCTGGTCTACAGCAGTAGCTACCTTCCCTCTGATTTTTATCGGTGCTGTTGTACAGGTTATTTTGCCTACTTACTTTCAGAGCTTTTCAAAGGGTGCTGTTGAGTTGCCAGGTATAAGGGCATGTACAGTATTAGTCCAGAGAGATGCAGCACTGTTTTAGAGGTTATGAAAAGAGTCTTTTATCTTCGGTTAGCAACCAGGAATTGGGATAATCAAGTAATCAGCACAATGGCTCTGGAGTTACCACAAAAAGCAGTCCCCCATCTCTCCCACTTCTCCAGTTTACTGCTAGTGAGTTACTGGTTTAATCCCAGTTCAGCAGTGCTGAATTTTGTCATGAACCCTTGTGGATTTTAACCTTCCCCACAGTAGTCCTAGTCCAAATGGGTTTCATTGCCCTCTGGGCATCTATCCTGCAGTTCCTGGCACAGCTCCCAGGCACAATGCATTAGAGGAGATTGGGGGGGGGCCGGCAGTGCCCGTGGATAACAGTGGGCAAGCGGCTTGTCTCAATGTGTCAGCTCTCAGGCTGGCATTCAGACAGCTCGGGAGAAAAGCCGTTATGTCAACTGGCTGAAAGCACATCAAATCCTAAAGGTAATTAGCGGGCTGTGAAGGCATTTATAGTGCAGTGTGTGTAGGTGCAAGTTTGGGAGGGAGGGGACGCGGCCATGGGCATGGAGCGTTGTCGGATGGAAAGCATCTCTGACATTCACATCCCTGCAGGTGAACAGGGTGTTTCTAAGCAAATTGCTTCAAGTCTTTTAGGATTTCGCCCCTTACAGAGCAGACCTGCATGTACACAGGGGACTGCCATGTGCATTTCAGCCTAGGAGGAAACAAGACCAGTTTCAGCTCCTGAGCACCAGCAGGAGCCCTGTGTGAACAGTGAGGATTTACCAAAAGCCATGCTAACCACTCCAACACCGTAGGCATTTTTTGGCTGTTTATTTGATGAGTGGTAGGATTTGAAAAATATTTTGTATTTATTTCAAAAGCTAAATAGAGATAACTGCATTGGGAGAGTGCTCCACTGGGCAGAACAATAAGGAGGTGGAGGGTATGACTTGAAACACAGAAAGGAAATCGGATCTCCTGATTTGTCCTGATAGGACATTTAGAGTCCATGTCTGCATTAGCTCAGGTCCTCTTAAATAATGGAGTAGCATCAAATTTGGAGCATTTGACAGTATACTCCATCAGTTTTGGATTTGATAGCTCCATATTATGTGAAGAAGGAATCAAAGATACCATCCATCCATTTTTTCTTGCCTTCCTACCTTGTAGACACTTTTGTGAGACATGCTGGGAAAAAACAAGAGCAAGAGGGGAAGGAGAATATATTTGATTTCAGAATGGAGATTTATAAAGCCTCCTGTCCCGGCTTATCATCTAAATAGATTGGTAGCATTTCCCCATTTTAATGAAGCTGTAAAAATGGGAATATGTTGTTTTCCTTTGAGGAGGTAAAATTAAAAGACCTGGAAGGTGTAGAAAGATTGAGATATGGTCCTAAACTACACATGTGTTATAATAACATATAAATGATGAATTATTCTGTGTACGGGCTGGGGAAAGTTTGTGCTACACCACAGTCCAATGTCACCTTTTTCTCTGCTTCAGGAACCCCAGTTTGGTTCTACATGCAAATTGCACCTATAAGAAATGAGCATGAAAAAGTGGTTTTGTTCCTGTGCACTTTTAAGGATATCACTTTGTTCAAACAACCGATTGAAGATGATTCAACAAAAGGTAAATATGAAATAAACTATTAATTTTTGTAAATGATAAAGTACATGCTTGAGCTCAGTCCTGTGACAGGGACATGTCACGCCTGTGATCTGTGTTTTGAATTCAGGAAATGTTTTGTGACCTGTCAGAGTATCAATGCCACTCTCCTAAATTATGGCTTAAAAATAAAAGCTAAATCATCGTGAGTGGAAATTACCTAACAACATTTTGCCAGAGTCACAAGCCTTCCTTTCTCTTTGTAGTTTCACTACTTCATCACTACAGCTGGCATTTGCTAAAAATTACATAGTTTTGAGTCATTTTAATGCTGTGTTGTTTTGGGAGACCTTTCTCCTAAGGGACTGGTATCGTTTTTCCAGAAAAAAATAATGTCAGCCCCTTTGTGCTGAGGTGTTGATATTTCCTCCCTTTCTCACTCTCGGAGATGAAATGCAAAAGAAACACCCCATTTGGGTCCTTTATTACTGGCCAGCAATGTTGACTGCATGTCAGTGGGCATTGTACTTGTTATTTAACAGCTGCTGGTGATGGTGTTTGTTGAGATGTGCCATGCTCTTGTCACCTAACATCCCATGCCAGACCCGCAGCCTGGCACAGGAGAGAATTGGTGGGGAAGGGTGCAGAGGATCTAGCAGCATCCTCTGCTTTGGTTATAAGACACATGTGTCTTGTGTCAGGTTCACATGGGTATTGATTTGGGTAAAAGAATGCACACTTACATAAAGAAGGGCATTTATGCTACAGCATCCACATCCCATCTTCTTTTGGAAGTTGCCTTCTGGTGATTAATTCCTTGCTATATTTTTCTCTTCACGCTTGGAGAAGGCTTGATTTTTCACAAGAGCTGTGTGTGCTCTAAGCCATCTTCTTTAGAATAAACTTGGTGTCATTTGAATGCAAACAGGATTTAAACTAATTTCTTATGATCTAGATAACACCTATTATATGTGTTTGGATAACTGAAAAGTGGATTTATAAAGGCAGACTTAAAATAAAATGAAAGGCCTCTCTTTGGGCTAACACCAAATATGAGAATTTTTTTTTCTAGAGAGTATTATTTGTAAAGTTATAAGGTCCTGATATAGGAATACCTTCTCAGCCATCATAAGCTTTACTGCCTCTACAGTTTAGTTAGCAACCTGTAAAGGTTCCTTTATTTCACTTTCAGCTCTATAACGTGGAATTCTTCTGCCTGGAAATAACCTGAAATTTTTAGGATAAATGCCAGTTAATTGAAAGGACTTTAATTGTAGGAGTCTGAAGGCATGGGACTGGCTCCTTGCTGCAGTGTATATAATATGTAGTGGGAGCTCATCAAGAAAGAAGTCAATCTTTGCCAGGATCCTCTTGTAGGGTTTCCTATTTGATGCTTTCTGGGGGTACCGAGTTGTATCTCACATGGAACCAGCCCCCAACGGCCCCCTTTCACCAGCTCTGCCCTACTTTCTGCAGTACACAGTTGTGCTGAGGAGTGTGGGGCTGCAGCAGGACAGGGAAAACATATTGAAGGTGACTCCCAAATGCAGAAATGATGAATGTTGCCTCCTTTGGATTCTCAGCCTGCAAGATTCATACTCTGCTGCTTTCCCTGGGGAGGCAGGGATGGGCTGGGGGGGCTGAGCTCTCCCCCTCCCCATCTTGTGGCTGAGGAGGAGCAGAGTCCACCTGGCATCCATTATAGGAACAATACATGTTCCTATGGGAAAGAGCAGTAGCTGCGAAATGCATAACTTGTGTAGTGCTGTTCTCCAGTGAAGGGTACCATTAGTTAAAATGCCAGGCATTAACTATGAACATTGCAAAACGTTGTCGTCAGCAGCCAGAGAGGTTTGACTGCATGTTTAAAGAGCACTTACTTCTGTCAAAGTCATAGTTTAAAAAACAAAACAAAACAAAACACCGCAGAAGGCAGTGCAGCCACATCTCTCAAGTGTCTTTAAGGCGTGTGATTGGAGTCTTAAGAATTTGCTCAGGGTGCTTTGATTAGAACATTGATTAACATTGATCGATACATCCAACAAGCTCCATAATTACAAACTATTGACCTGATTTTTTTCTTCACCTTTTGCATAAATTAGAGCTTGTCTTTTATATTCTTCATATAAAAAAAATCATAATCAAATATTTGCACCATTTCACTACAAGGATGGGAGAAGAGCACTGTTGCATTACCCTCTGTGTCTCAACTGGGTGGATCTGCGGGATCCCACAGCACCAGGATCACAGTGTTGTCTTGTCAGACGTAGTGCTATGAGAGATGCATAATTCATTGTCCTTGCAGATAACATTGCAATGTGCTTAGAAGCTGTCAGGCCACTTTTTTTTTCGAATTATGAAATTGGTAAACATAGACATTAAAATTTAGTGGAGAATTTTTAAACTTCTGTAAAAAGCATTTCAGTAAAATACTGCTGTTGAGTGCTGGGATTTGTCATTAAAAGGGATTTTTTTTTTTTTTCTTTTTAAAAGAAAGATTTTTCTTCGGAAATTCTGCCAGGACCATGCAATACATAATACATAAGTAACTATGGTGCAGATGAGTTACTGTCTATTACTTATGGGAGCAGTAAATTTGAGATAAAAAATTCAACAGAAATAAAATATTGATGCCATTATGCAATAATCTCTCTGTACCAATGCATTCTGCACTGTTCGAAGGTACGTTGCTTTGTTGTGAAGCTTCAGTATATCATGCTCCTATGAGGTACAAGCATTTGGTATTAAAATCATAACAATGGGTGTATCTACGCTGCAGGGTGTCTGTGCCAGATCTGCTTGTGGTGGCTGCAACACAGTCGGCATTTCTTGTAGACCTTACAAGGGAACAGCAGTTTTGGGGGACAGGGAGCAGTGCCCCAGTGCTGAGGATGCAGAACTGCTCAGAAGTGTTGAGGAGCTTGTTGTATTTGTGAAAACGGGATGTACAAATAAAAGAAAATAGTTGTCTTACTACAAAGCACATTGCAAGGGAGAGGTGGGATTTTTTGCTCAATATAGGCTCAAAAACATGCTTGTTTACAGGCTCAGTACAAAAAATATAGTTGACATCACGGGGACTAGCCCCGTGCGAGCAAGGGGAATTAGAGAGGTCTGGGGCACTGCGGCAGATGGTGTATCTCTGTGCTTACCTGTGTGCTCACCATTTGATGTGTGATAATGCTGTCAGAAAGGAGGAGGAGGAGGAGGGGGCTTTGCTTGCAGGAGGGAGTAAAAGTAATAAAATATTTTCCCGGGTCACCCAGGAGACTCTGAATTGTTGCAGTCCAGAAAGCTGTTGAAACTTACTGGACTGAAAGCAAGACTGGAGAAAAGGGATATTTAAAAGCTACCTTCCTCCAGTAAAATATAGTGGCAGATATCAAAACCCTTGTTTTCTGAGAGGGTACAGGCAGTTCAACACTAAAGATTTGACTGACTTGTTTTCTTGTTATCATGCTGGTATCTATTATCGCTGGGTGATGTGTGGGAGACCTATGATGTATAGCAATGTAACAGTGACCAAAAAGTACTTGTTGTATTCTTGTAAATGGAAAATTACTTAAAAGGTGTCTAACCGTGCAAAAGTGTAAAAAACCCCAGCATTTCAAGTAGAAGCAGTGAAGATGATAACGGAAGGAAACATCAGCCACCTGGTTGATGTGCTCACTCCTGGGTGTAGATGCCACCGGCAGTTGTGGAGGTCTGGAGGGTAGGGAGAACACCCTCCATTGACTTGGTTTATGGATTGTAGTGCCCCAGCTCCTGAACTGGTGGCTGGATGAGCTGTGGATGATGGCAATGTGGAAGAAGAGGTGTCCTGGTTTCAGCTGGGTTAGAGTTACTTTTCTTCCCAGTAGCTGGCATAGTGCTGTGTTTTGGATTTAGTATGAGAAGAATGCTGATAACACACTGATGTTTTAGTTGTTGCTAAGTAGTGCTTAGACTAGTCAAGGACTTTCTTTTTCAGCTTCCCATGCTCTGCCAGGTGCACAAGAAGTTGGGAGGGGGCACAGCCCAAGACAGTTGGTCCAAACTGACCAAAGGGCTATTCCATACCATGTGACGTCATGCTCAGTATATAAACTGCGGGGCGTTGGCCAGGGGGCAGTGATCGCTGCTCGGGGACTGGCTGGGTGTTGGTCGGCGGGTGGTGAGCGGTTGCATCACTTGTTTTCTTTTCCCTGGGTTTTGTTTGTCTCTCTCGTTCTCCTTTTCATTACAATTATTATTATTATCGTTATTATTATTATTACTATTATTATTATTATTTTATTTCAATTATTAAACTGTTCTTATCTCAACCCGTGGGTCTTCTTACTCTTGCCCTTCCGATTCTCTCCCCCATCCCACCGGGGAGGGGGAGGGTGAGCGAGCGGCTGCGTGGTGCTTAGTTGCCGACTGGGGCTAAACCACGACAAGAGGCGTGAGAATTAGTGATGGGGCAGGAGATGTCACAGCAGATAATGGCTGCACTTGGTGGTCACTGAGATAATGCCTTATTTTCTGGTGAAGGAGCTGTGCTATGTTTGTCTGGTCTCTCTTTCTTTCCTTCTCCTGTTCCTGTTTGGTAATATGAACATTTGTCTGATCTGGATTCAGTACCAAGCAATAGGTCCTACCTGTGGTGGTGGAGAGCCAGATCTCCAGGTGTCTTGGATGAATGCCTTACACAGCAGAGGTGGAAGGCCATTACAAGCATATGAAAGATCGTATTATGTGTTTTCTTCCAGAGAATAAAACCCAAAGAATCTTCTTTTTTGTGTTTGTACCATTGTAGGGTCACAGTTGGATGCTTTTATCAGCATGCTGTGCTTTTATTCTGTCTTTACCCAGTGGCCTTTTAAAAACATCTGAAGACTTTCAATGCCTCTAAAGACATACAGTGGTAATAATCTTATGTTTATTTGTCAGAAAAAAATGAAGCCATTTTTCTGGGCCCTAACTATTAGAAGGACAAATGGGGCCACTTAAATGTTAACAACATTTGAAGGCAGGAGTGCTGCAGATTGTATTGAACTGAAAATTTAAGGATAGAAGAAAAGACTGGCATTTTTTGGCTAATAGTGGAGTTTCACTTAGTCGTGCAATGGCTTTATTTCCTTTGTTATCATTAGTGAAGAAAAAATGTGGCCTCTAGGTAAACTCGGAATTTTTTTCAGCTAGTGTTCTCACTAGTTGTCTTAAGTCTCTTTTGAGTGACTTGTCCCATGCTGGAAGTGATTGGGAAGTTCTGGTGAATACTGATGGGACGCTGAATTAGGATGCAAAGCTGTTAATGAGACCCCTACAACTCGGGACTGTGTGCTGTTAACAGATGGGATCAGGAGATGGCACAGCAGTATCCTGAACTTGGATTTTTTTTTCACTTGATACAGCCAGACTTCGATAATCAAGACTGTCTGGGACAGTGCTGTAATGCTTCCAGTGATATAACTCTTTATGGTTATGTAACTCTGTATAATGATACAACTCTGTCTCGGAGTGTGACAGGGCTATAAAAAGTGTAGTAGTTGCAGAAATATGCACTTATGCTTGCTAATCCTTGCTAAGCCTATAATTCTGATCCTTTTTTATCTTTAATAAGTGCAAGTTATTAAGCACATATAACTAGTTGCACATGGGAACTTTTTTCCTTGTGGGGGTATCAGTCCTGGTGATAACAGAAGAAGTGGGTGGAGGGATTAGAGCATGAAAATGAGGTTTCTACCTTTAGCTGAAGCTCAGTGTACCCTGTTGAATACATCACCTTGACAGTAATCCATAACAGTAATTAATAGGTCACGATTTGGATATCCTTACTGTGTTTTTATTGCACTTTTCCATGGCTGCAGTAACAAGGGTCTTGGTGCTATAGAGATCCACTCGTTCTGGTGATGTTTCCTATTGCTCTGATCTTCAGAGTTTCACCCCCCAGTGCCTTCAGGCACCAAGGAGACCACCTCCATCTCTCCGTTCTCCCCTGGGTCTAGAGTGCTGCGTCCAGGGACACCTGGGCCTTGAGGAAGGGCTTTGGGGGGGATGACAAGAGAAGTGGTCATTTGCCAGGACACCAGGTGGGCTGCCAGTGTCAAGAGTAGACAACTCAGAGGAATAATGCTAAGATATAGTCTCTTGGTATTGAAACCACCCATTTTGGATGGGCACAGCTTGCTAGTAACTAGGAAGACCTTCTGAGGTCACTTTGCTCCTGTTCCTCCAGGGCAAGCATCCTTGTTCTTGTCTTCAGTGACATGCTGGTGGCACTTTTAGCAGACACTGCAAAGGCTGAACAGTCACAAAGAGGTAGTTGTCACCCTACGGGTGACACTCCCAGGCAGAAATTGCCCCTTTCCTTTCTCGCTTTGCTGCTGTCAGAGGCCCACCATGATGAACAGATAATTTCCATATCCAGGGCTGTTTAGTTTCCCTCACAGAAATCAAGTACTTTCCTGAATCTGGTATTGCCTTTTGAGGCCTTTGTGTGCTCCATCAACAACCCACAATGCATATTAACTGTCTGTAAATTTCTAGAAGTTTAATGTGCAATGCAAAAGAAATCCCATTGAAATCAAATCTAACCCAGGGAGAGATTGAATTAAACTGGAAGCTGATCTTTAAAGCGGTAACTGTTTGTAGATGGATACACTTTCTATGTAGAAAACTGAACACTCATAAGCCATATATTAAATAATAAGTATAAATTTAGTAGAGTTAGAGAGTTTAAGAGTCTGATCTGTATATCACAGGCCATTGCATTTCACAAAGTTACTCCTCTGCTGAACCCATGAACTTATGTTTAACTAAACCATCCCCTCCAGACAAACATCTAGTGTTGATTTAGAAGTCTGAAGAGGCTGAGGATCCACCACATTCCTTCACATTTTTATGCTTTTTCATTACGCTAATTGCTTTAAAAAAAAGTCATATTTAAATTAACCTGGCTTCAGCTTCTTGCAGTGGCATCTTCTTATGCATTTTTTCCACTGTACTAAAAAAGTCCCGTTAAGTCACTTACATGTATAATCAAGTCATTGCTCCACCTTCTTTTGATTAAGTAAATGAGTTGAGCTCCTTAAAGCTCTGTCTAGCCTGAATTTGGAGGTCTGATGATGGCAGATACAGACATTTTAGCTGCACTTTAATCCAGCTCATTGGCAGCAGTAGGGATGAAGCCGTGGTGACACGGATTTCAGCCTCCCAGGTCCCAAATAAGCTTCTGCAGCCGTTATTGTAGGCAGGTGGGTTCACAGCTAACTCCTCAATATTGCCCATTGCTCAGCCTCTCCAAACCTAGCTCTTACGGTTGTATATCCAAGGAGTAGGTGACTTTTTGCCAAAACAAACCACATGCTGAATTGCTCATCTACTAAGATCTCTGGATCCTTTTCAGAACTGTTCTTTGCTAGGGATGTTTCCCTCTCCCGTGCTGGAGATACAATTTGCATTGCTTTTGCTTAGATATCTGATTTCAATTTAAAACACATTTTAACAGCACATGCCCAGTTATCAAGCACATCATTCTGCGTGACTGCCCTAACTACTGCTTAACATTTCTCTAATCTTCCTGTCATCTGGGCATTTTGTCAGTGTTATTATAAAGACTTTCAAACCATAGAGAAAAGCACTGAATAGAAGGGGGCCTGTCCACTGGGGTCCAGAAGGCTCTCAGTAATTATCTTTTACTATTTTCCACCACTTCTTGTTTGATATCTGCCAGGTAGCAAGCTCTTCATCCATTTAACCTGTAATGTACTGAACTGCGTAGTCTCAATATTTTGTCGAGAGTGTCCCACAGCGTCAATTCAGTAAAGGTTACTGTACAAGAAGATTTAGCCAATGCGTGGCTCTCGGGTGATTCAAATGCAGCGCCAGGATGAGGTGATGTTACGTGATGAGCACTGTGGCTGTGCTGATTTGGGGGCTGTTGTGTCGTTGGCTGCAGGTGGGAGCAAACCAGGGGCAGCTGCTGAGGTTTCATCAAGTCAATGGTCCACGTTGCTGCCCAGTCTAGCCCCAGCAAGGGAGCACTGGTACGGGGAGCTGCCCTGGCTCATGCCTCTCTGGTGTACATCATACGTATGCTGTGGCTCCGGCTGGCCATTGCATTTGGCTTGCAGCTTGTTCTGTCGAGATGTTTGGCTGTCTTCCTGAACCAAATTTATACTCAAATAATGAAATTAACATTGTGGGGCATTTTACATCATTCTGTATTGACAGCCATTCATTATGCTCCTTTCCTTTTCTTTTTTATTGAACGTACTGAAACTCAGATCGGCTTTTCTCTCATTTTGCATGGCACTGAGATCAAGCTAAGCAACCTGTAATTACTTGGGTCAGCCTGTTTGCCCTTTCTGCATATGGGTGCAGAAAGCCTTTTGGTTGTACTCTGGGAGTTCTTTAAAAACTTAATTGTTACTGTAATAAATCTAGCCAGAGAAGGATTTTTCCCATATGTCTTTAGCTTTCCATGTCCATTCTGGTAAGCCATAATTTCTCACTCACATACTTACTTGTTCTCTCTTTTTTCCCATCCCTGTGTGCTTTATTGTATACTGTTTTTTCATTTCTAGCAGCTGCCTTCCTTTTGACCTTGAGCCTTTGGCTGGTCTAGTCCTTTTCCTTGACCATTCAATGGCACCATTTTGCTATCTGACAGACTCCTAAAACCCAGCTGACTGACATTTACAGTACCTAGTCTCTCCCCCCACCCCTGCAAGATTTGTACTTTTTTTTCTATACTTATGGGAAATTAGTTTTTGGTGATCCTATGTGTGTGTATAAAGTTTACCTTTAATTGCAGAAACATGAAATTTAAGAAGTTGTGCAGTGTAAATTTACAGCTATGTCAGAATTAAATTTAAAAATACATTGTGTACCAAATGTAGTCTAGTGGCATATAAATCTTAGCACTTTTCATGAGTAGATCTCAAAATGGCTTGCAAAGTAGGTCATTAGCATGATCTTCATTTTAAGGAGAAACTGAAGCTCAGGGAGGTACAGTGATACACCCAAGATTACCCGGTGATTCTTCATCCATTTTGAGCTCCCCAGTAGTTGCAGTGGGATCATCGCTGGGAATACAACACAGCAAGAACAGAGGTCAGCTGTAAAAATTATCCCAAGAGTGTAGTACATCATCAGACAGTGGAATGCACAGAATTTCAAATCAGGAAATTTATCCTAATATTTGAATTACATTTGAATAGACTCTGTGGTTCTTCAGTCCATAAATAGTTTTACTGCATCATGGGAGTGATTTAGCTTTGTTTGACTATTATTCTATTTATTCAGGAATCCCATTTATCCGTCTCTCTCTAACAAAGCAAACCCAGGATGATTAAGTTTTTCGAAGAGACAGTGAGCTCTTTCAGCCATACTTTAGCTACAACAAAGAGCAAACAGCAAACAGCAATGATTTTACTGTCTGAACGTCTAGAAATAGTTGAGATTTGTAGATGCTAACTATTGATGCAAAAGGATGATCTATGTTATCAATTGAATTCCGAACTGCCTATTTCTGAGCAGTGCTAGCTCTTTGCTTTTGTGGGTAAGTCACAGGTTATATACTACTTAAGCATTCTGTATGTTAACTGTTTCGTGCTCTGCAGTGAGAGGAGAAGAACAACCTTTCCTTACACTCCTGCAGGCAGGAATCCACACGAGCATTGCTGTAATTACCCTTTGCGGTTGTTTTTTACGTACGATATCATTCTTAACCCAAGTGTTTTCACTGCAGTCTAAGATATTGTATAGTTCCCTGTTACACTGATTTAAAAGCCTTCATTATTTCTGATCCTTTTAAGACCAGACAAACCTTGACAAAAAGGTTAATTGCAACCCAGTAGAGCTACACTAATGTTTTATTAGGGGGAACTAGTCATGTCTAGATTTTTCAGAGCAAGTGCACTATAAAGAACATTAACATCTCGCCTTGAGATTTTTAAACTCTTCATAAACTCTGATGTATGAATTTAGCTTTAAAATAACATAATATAGTTTATGTACTAGAGATTTTAATTTTTTTTTCAGTGTGGCTGCTAGCTATGTGGCTAAATCTGTATTTGTACCTGTACACAAATCCAGTAAGAGAGATTGCAGTTTTCAACTCCTAATTAAATTATGGTGTGAATTTGAAGGGTTTTCTCACTTGCAAATACTTATATTTGAAAATATTTGCTGTTGTCTTTGAAGGCAGCGGGTAGGCCTATTGACTGCTGAGGTTTGCACAGGGAAGGTGGCTTAAGCGCTGGTGGAGCAAAAGTCTTCTTTGCTCATGAACCTGTGCCTGCCCAGGGGCTTCTCCCCAGCAGAGGGAACTGCCTGGTCTGATGCAGCCCCTTGGCAGGAGTGCCTGTGTGTGGTGGGCACCAGGAGTGCCTGTGTGTGGTGGGCACCAGGAGTTGCTCCTCAGGGCATGTGGGAGCACGATCAGGAGGCTCACAGTTTTGGGTGGAGTCTAACCAATTCTCTGCCCGCTTTGTGACCTGGAGAGGAATCGGAGGGATTTAAAGGTTTTGTCTCCAGATGGCCATTACGAAATGGTGATTCTTTCCCATCATTTCCAGCATCACTTCTGCTTGGGGAGCCTCCCTTGCTGTGCTTTCTTTGGGCAGCTTTTACCCTGGTCCTTTTTATGCTCTGCCATACACTGCAACAGCATCTTCGACCTGGATGACATTTCTTCTTACTTAGAGAAGGCAGCAGAGAAGAGGAGCGGTTGCTGGAGATGCATGAGAGCGTTTGTGTACTGGATCGATCTGCAGGGTATATTAATGGGAAGGAGATTGGTGATCAGAAGGGCAGGGAGAGAGGCCCCCAGGGCAATGCAAGAGCGCAGTTCGCAGTAGGTCCCTGAACACAGAGTGAGCACTGAGTGGAGCTGTTAGGGGAGCAGCTGCCGCAGAGTCGTTCCCATCCCAGCTGTCCGATGTAAAACACGATGATTGATTCAGGATCTCGGGAAGAAAGATGTGTGGGCATAATACTACTCTTGTTGGAGTAGTAGCTGATGGAAAGGCATGTGCTATAGTGAGTAAGAGGTTTCCGGTAAGATAGTTTGGACTTTATGACAGTGGAGGGACGACAGGGTCAAGTTCTAAGCTGGAAATACTGTTTCCCCCTTAGACACCACATAATTTCTGTAGTGCTGCATACATCTAGGGAGTGGCTGAGTGAGCATCTTAGACCCATCTGGAAAGCTTTTCCCTCTCTGAGGAGGTGTTCGAGTGCTCTGTCTGCTCCGCTTGACTATTGCCTACCTCCCTTCCGTGCTCCTGCTCTCCCTCAAGCATCCTGGCACAATGTTAACAGCTTCAACTCATGTTGTAGAAGCTAAGGTTTGAAATATTTTTTTTTTTTTAAATTAATTTAGTACTCCTTTTTTTCTCTTCAGAGAAACCTTTGGCTCACCCGTTGTGTGAAGTACACCAGCAAGTTATCCCTGGCTCAGTTAGCCCCGCAGTCAGAGGGCTGTCAAATTGGCAGTCTGAATTAGAGCAAGAGACGTGGAGAATATTTTGCGGATATAAAGTATTTAATTGTGACTAAAACACATGGAGGAAGAAGAAAGTTGCATGCTTGGAAGGACAGCATCCTTGTCCCTGCTCACTGCAGGGGGTTGGACTAGATGACCTCTAAAGGTCCCTTCCAACCCAAAGCATTCTATGATTCTATGATTCATTCTAGTTTGGTTCATGTCTATCAGCATGCTTTCCTTCTTCATGTCCTGTTTTCGTAACTGTATGGGGCTGTTAAACTTGCATCTTCAATTTCTTGAGAATGCAAAAATTTTAATTTGAGTAATGGATAGGAACAGGGAAATATTTTGCTAGGGTCCTGTTTAAGAACAGACCCTTGTTTTGGATCATGAGAACGAATGCAGATCAAGGGGGGGGGGGTTTGTTTTTTTTTTTTTTTTAAAGCAGGGGTACAAATTATTTTGGTTTTGTCCATGAATCAGAAAGTAATTAAAGAGAACCAGGGGAAACAATCATTTTATGTGTATGTTATTCCAGAATTTTCCATTTGGGGCAGTTAACATCTTCATCTGAAATACCCAGTTTAACTTGTAAGGAGAAGCAGCTGCTGGCCTGATCTGGTGTGTGATCTGATGATGTTGCCTTTGTTCCTAAGAATTTGAGTGCAGTGGTGCAAGTTCAGGGTATTATTTTCCGAGTGGTGCTGTGGAAGAAAGACACAATCCAGCTGAGCTGAAGAGAGCATCAGAAGTGTTGCTTTTTCTCACGAGTAGGTTTTTTTTCCCCTCTTGCACCTGCTATTTGTGCCGCTCCTTTACTCCTTCCAGACTGAAAATATCTGTGAGGACACGCGGTCACTAATACATGGGATAAAATTATTCTTTTCAAGTCTCTGTCTATAGAGGAAAAGAAAGGAGAGAACCGTTTGAAGAAACGTTGACAGAAGTAGGCAGCTATGCAAATTTTGCCTGGTCTATTTAAACATACACACTGGTTTTAAATATAATTCTGAACTTATCTAGTCTACAACAAGGTCAAGAAACAGAGAAATGTACCCTGTACAGATTATTTCAGACATGAGGCAGCCTGTATACATTTTCACCTTCCCACTCACACCCCAGCATCTTGCTGTTGCTATGTTTTTAATTCTCTTGGGTTGTAAATAGGAAACAAAAGATCTTGGTACTTTTTCACACTATTGCAGATGGATAGATTGGAGCAGGTAGAATAATGCTGGACTTTGTGCTGAATTAGAAAAAAGTCTTGTTAGCTTATTCTGTACTTCCAACATCCAGAATCATGGGCTTCACAGGGCTGAAAGAAATGTGAAAATGTGAAGTCTCTAAATGAGGCTGGAAGGGTTTTTGCAAAAGGTCTGCTCCAGCACAAAGCAAAGCTTTGCTCTTGGTGGAGAAAGGACACGATGAACTGGTTTGCCCCGTGTAAAGACGAGGTCAGACCAGATGAGCAGAGTGGTAACCCTGAATGCTAAAACGTGTGGCTTCTTTCACATGACATTGATGATCTCACCAAGGTGGAAAAGGAGTATTTGAAAAAGTCATAGTTCTTCCTTTCTTTTTATTTTTACAGCTAAAGGATTGCTGTTGTTTGGTATGTGTCTTACTCCTCCAGCTCCTTGTGGTACATCTTTCCCAACTTCCCCAGGCTTTCTGTATTTGCAGTTAATGTAGAACCGATGTTTTTCTTACCTAAGACAATGATAAGGGGTTTCCTACCAGTTTTTCTTTTCTAAGAGAGACATTTTTAAACCCCATATTTTTGTGAGTGGGATCTCTCAGCCTGTGAAGCACCATAGGAAAGGATTGTTAGAGAGTACATGAAGCCATCTCCTGTCATTGCCAGCCGCTGACTCTTCTCCAAATTCTCATCTAATCACTGTGCAGATCAATGCCCTAAACCTCAGAAAATAAAGTAAACCTTGAATCATTAACCATCAGCCATCAGAAGGGTCACAGAATCACAGAATGGTTGAGGTTGGAAGGGACCTCGGGAAGTCATCTTGTCCAACCCCCCTGCTCAAGCAGGACCGCCTATGACCAGTTGCCAAGGACGATGTCCATACAGATTTTGAATATCTCCAAGGATGGAGACTCCACAACATCTCTGGGCAACCTGTGCTAGTGCTCAGTTACCCTCATAGTAAAACAGTGTTTCCTGATGTTCAGATGGAACCTCCCGTGTTTCATTTTGTGCCCATTGCCTCTGGTCCTGTCACTGGGCACCACTGAAAAGAGCCTGTCTCTGTGTTCTTTGCCCCCTCCCTTCAGGTATTTATTTACATTAATAAGATCTACCCCCGCTGAGCCTTCTCTTCTCTAGGCTGAACAGTCCCAGCTCTCAGCCTTTCCTCAGAAGAGAGATGCTCCAGTCCCTTAATCATTTTTGTGGCCGTTTGTTTGACTCTCTTCAGTATGTCCAAGTCTCTCTAGTACTGGGGAGCCCAGAACTGGACACAGCACTCCAGGTACTGGCCTCACCAGTGCTGAGTAGAGGGGAAGGATCACCTCCCTTGACCTGCTGGCAATACTTTGTCTAATGCAGCCAAGGATACCATTCGCCTTATTTGCAGCACGGACACATTGCTGGCTCATGTTCAACCTGGTCCACCAGGACCCCCGGGTCCTTTTCTGCCAAGCCGCTTTCCAGCTGGATGGCCCCCAGCGTATATTGGTGCATGGGGTTGTACCTCCTTAGGTACAGGACTTTGCACTTCTCCTTGTTGAACTTCATGAGGTTTCTGACAACGTTGGAGTAGTTGACAAAGCTGAGATGTGACAAATAAGGGCATTGGGACTGAATCCAACAGTTTGGCTGTGGTGGTTTTGGCTTTGCTGAGCTCATTTCTATCACTCTCGTATCAGTTCTGTGGGGCAGGGTGACAAACTAAAGCTTGGGGACTGACCCCGAATCCGCTCCCATGGACCACAGGGAAGTGTCTTTCCAGGGGAAGAGGACCCTGTGTGTGTGCATGTGTGTGTAGGTACCTTCCCAGGGTCTGGAGGTGGATGACCACCTTCCCAGAGGAGAACTGCTCTTTTTCTCTGGTTCTTGCAGCGTGGTTGCAGCCTGCCAAAGGCAATTGGCTGGATGCACCGTGGCCTCCAGCAGTTATGAGGATGTCGGGGCAGAGCTGTCATGACGCTGTTACCATGTTCACTTGCTCTTTGAAATCACTGGCTAAGAAAGATAAAGAACAGTTCTGACTTTTGTCTTAAAGCTGTCTCCTTGCCGCACTTTTATAGACAACCAGGAAAAAGAAAACCAGAAGATTTTTTTCTAGAAATTAATAGTTCATCCTGAGATCACTATAGTCTCTTTTGACCTTATTTAATACAGTAAGTGCATGCTCCTAATTGAATATCCTCATAAGCTCAAGAAGCATATCTGAAGTTCACATTTAGATTTGAAAAGTTAATAAAATACTTCTGTTTTTTACCTTTTGACACTGCATTTTTTATGTGCTTTTTTGAGGTCATATATAAATAGCCAGACAAGTGGTTTGTGCTGTGCTGGTGGTGTATCATGATATTTAGATCTGTTCTGATTGCTAAATGGTGAACAACGGATTTACATTTGTGTGAATGTGATATGTGTGTGGTAAGTTGCAAAGCCAAACTGTAAATTATTTTTTTCTTGAAGTTTTATTGTCTTGTCTGTTCTCTGCTCTTCATTTTATCTACCTCAGGGCTTCCCTTAACTTTCCAAGTCACTGACTCCTATCAGACAACAGGCATTTAAAAATAAACCTAGCTATGTAGAAATGTTGTGTTTCCTTTCTCAGATGTGACATTTCCCCCAATTTTCACCTACTCGGCATTCAAGTTAAATAAAAATAAAACCTTCTCCTGAACCCGTTTTCTGTCCATTTGTTTGATATTTTATATACACCTGTATAGTAAAATATCAGGTTATACCTGGCTAAACTGAATGTTGAGCATCTCCTTCAGTGCTCTTGGGGAGGCATTTCCTTCCTGCAGATATTTGAATTTTCAGTTTTCCTGCTTAACACCGAGGTGCTACACGGCTTAAACCCCTGGCGTTTTCTTTGCTACTGCTGATCTACCTCATCCCTTGATGCATCCACGCCAGCTGTCACGTTTGGGTGTTTTTCCAGCAGGAATGACTGGATGACACATTCCTGGGTCGGTGCTGCTGCCAGTAGCAAACTCTGATTGCTCTTTTCTGAATGCTGCAGAGAAGATTCCCCAGGGGCAGCCCGGTGTGTGGGTCTCAAGCTGCCATTAAGGCAGCTGTTTATCATTAGTTTAACAGCTAAATGTATTTCTTGATGCCATTTAAAATCTAGTGCTTAATCTGTCTTTAAAGTCTTAATGATTCTTTTTTTAGTCTGAAGCATTGCTGTTGATGCAGCCCTGAATTTTGCTGATTTTTTTTGTTTAAAGTTTTAGTTTTGTCCCTGAAGTCTATTTGTGGCAAGAAACGGTAAAGACTTAAGAATCAGACTTTTGGGCCTGCTCCATCAGCCCTGAATCAGCAGGAGCCTTTCTGTAGCTGGGCAGAGTTTTACTTCAGTGGGATTTGCAGACTTAGGAAGCTTTTGCATTAACTTCAGTGGCTTAGAATTAGATTTCAGCAGCAGAGTAACTCCCCGGAAGGCTGACAGCACAATGTGATCCCTCTAACACAATGTCTCCAAAAGGCAGAAGAAAGAACAAGCCAGAGCATTTTGATTTTACTCAGATTTACTCGTGGTTGCCTTGAAGCAGCGGTATTTTTCCTCTTCTGCAAGGTCTTTAAACCTGGAGCCTGAAGCTGTGCTGTGCAGCAATTTAGAGAAACTATTCAAGTCTGAGACTTAATATCAGTGAACATGAGGGAGATTTACAAGCGATGAATGAAGTTTGAGTACTTCTGACACGATTTCCTTCTTTCCCGCAGGTTGGACAAAGTTTGCTCGGTTGACGCGGGCCCTGACGAACAGCCGGAGCGTGCTGCAGCAGCTAACGCCGATGAACAAGGCCGAGGTGGTGCACAAACACTCCCGGTTAGCCGAAGTAAGTGGGACAGACACCAGCCTGCTCCCTTCGTAAGGCAGGAAGGGATGGGGGGGATAAAAAACCAAACCTATTCCTATTTATAAATAATATTTTTAGAGGAAAATATTTCCCAACGCTGATTTTTTCAACCTCTCCCCTGCTCATGCTAAAGCAGCACTGTGTGCCAAGCCCACATTTCTGGGACAGGCCATGCTCTTTCAGTCATGAAAACAGTCTCTGTAGGTCGCTTTTACTAAAATGGCCCTATTTCTGTGCATGCAGTTCTCAGTTTGCCGGCTATTACTTAGCTTGGGGTGCACAGTGTGCTCCTCTGCGTGCTGTCTCACAGCGACATGGAACCAGACTTGCTGTCCTTGAGCCCTGTGGATGGTCACTTACTCTCCCAGGGAAATGGGATTGCTTGAGAAACCAGGTACTCTTTGGAAGTATCTCTGTCTGGGTCCCTGGGGTTGTACAGGCACAATGACTACATATATATCTTGACTTTCTTGCAAAGTCATCCCTGCAGTATTTTGCTCGTCTTTTTTTTCTTCAGAACTGATGAAATGAACTCTTTGGCAGGTTGCAAACATCTCCTTAACAGTGCAGATGGTGCAACAAGTGAATGCCTTCAGGTTAACTGATGAAACAGAGGTACTGCTTTCATCTTCATGTCCATTAGTAATGAAAAATATACGGGTCAAAAATATATGGTCAAAATATATGGGCTACTGAAAGGGACAGCCCTAGCCACCTTGTGCCAGAGAGCTTGTCTGGGGTTCGATACTAAGAACTGGTAGCAGCTTTAAATGGTTTTTTTTGTTCCCTTTCTGGTTTTAGTGGACTTCGATAATAAAAACTCTACTTAAATTAAAATCAGAATGGAAATGCAGAGTTTTCAGGTGTTGGCAGTGTGATGTTTTCCCTTGAATTATCCCATACCAATAGTTCGGATGACTACTGAGTTACTCTCATGCCTTGCTTTTCTGATTCATGACATTTCAGTGTTCTGTAAATCTGGTTATATCCATTACTGATTTAGGCTAGAGAAGGGAAGACCAGAGAAGATATGGTAACAATATTCAAATAAGTCTAAAGAGTTGCATAGAATGAGGGAGGAAATTATTCACCAGGACCACTATAGGTAGAGAAAAAATAATGTCATTAAGTCACAGCAAGGAAGATTTAGATCAGGCAGTATGAAAAGCTCGGGTAAGGGAGCAGGTTGTACCCAAGGAATAAGTTGCTTGGAGAGTGTGCAATCTCCTCTCTTACAAGTCGTTTAGAGCTGTAAAATGCTTTCTAGGCAAAGCGCTGTCAGGAATGCAGACGGAGTGGAGGTATGCCATCGCTCTACAGGCCCCATTTTCCATATTCCTGTGTCTGAGGAGGAGCTTTATCGTCACAGCTCATCCCTTGCAGAATGTACTGCCCACCTTTAACAGGCTTAACCGTTATCAGCCATTTTCATTAGTTGTATACAAGAATAATTCAGAGAGTCTGTGATGAATGCAGCTGACTAACAAGATATTGTGTATTCTTTAGTGGTTTAAAATTAAAAATTCATGCAGCATGAAAGAAATAATTATTATAGTTCAGTGGTCTCCACAGCCACTTGCCACCCACTCACCATGTCAAACTCAGCATGATATTATGTTAAGAATAATAATTATGCTTTTACAGTATCATGGGAGCTCCTAAGCACTCCACCACCAGAGGCATAGGGAACTATCAAGCATATGTTCGTTGCATTGGGCTTGAGCCCTAAGAAGCTTATTATTCCAGCTATAGTGAGGCTGTTTCCAGCTCCTGCCCCAGTAAACAAGACAGTGAATGAACAGACCTGGAGAAACCAAGGAAAGATGTCCCAGTCCTGATTTATCCTGACAGTAAAGTGTTGACCACAGATGAGTTCAAAGAGATAACTGGAGATAACGACCAGATTATGAGTCAAAGCCAAAATGGTGTGTTAAATGCAGGGGAAAATTTTGGCATTGAAGAGGTTTCATGGATTTGCACAAAGGCTGCTGTGAAAAAATGACTGTACCGATCATTGCTTTTATTCCAGGGAAGGATCCATGGATCCAGCAGTGAGTTCAGTGTGCCACAGTGGCCAGCTGAACGTTGCCCATTGGGTAGTTATAGGAGTGCTGTTAGTGAGTCTTGTCCTGGTCACTGGGGAAGGGACACCTGGAGGTTGATATTTTTATGGGTCTCACCAGGGGGCATCTGTGAGGGTCTCTCACAAGTGCTGTTGGGACCACACCACTTGGTGTGCGTTGTTGTTGCTGGAGCTCAACACATGGCTTTGCGTTACGCTGAAGCTGGTGTGATACGAGACTGTTGGCAAAGGGGGCAGCCATGGTCTCCTGGAGGTCTCTGCTGCACTCTCACTGCTGCCTGTGTAGTGGGTCTAGTGGTTTTCTGGCCACAGGATAAATCTGTGCAACTCAACTAACTGTAGAAAACAAATGGCTGACTAACGTAACAATAAGTTAGTTTTTCATCATACCAGTTTAACTGACTTTCCTTACAGGTCGTGATTGCTAAATCTGAACTTAGGGAGGGTGGGAACAAGGTAGGCAGAAGCAGGTTTGCATCCCATCAGGTTACAGGCTGACATTGGGCCAGATTAGACATGTTGGGAAGCCACATCCTCCAACACAGAGTGAGGGAGGCTGCTGTTGTTGTCCCTTGGTGATTTCTGAAGAACAGATTTTCAGCAGAGCCAGACTTCTACTGTCTGACCTCAGTAACAGCTTTCTTATCTTAAAAACAAGACTGCAAAGAATTAATGGAGAATCTGTATCTGTGGTACTTGAGTTCATATTCTTAGTTGTTGTGCTGTTCATTCAGAGCCATTTACTCCTCTTCATCAAGGAAGCATCCTGTATTTGATTTTTTTACACATACGGGACTGCTATTTGCAATCCAACTGTCCCTGCAAATACAGGGCATCCATATGGGACAGGTGTAGGACTGAAACGAGTTTTAAAGTTGCTGGAATTATTTGTTTTATCCCATACAGAGTTGAGATCCCAAAATGTAAAAGGGGTTATTAGTTCCAAAATACACATGAATCTGTCGGTTGTCAGCGCAATATATTGCCACGTTGTGCATTCCTTTGTGCTTTTGTTTCTTGTGTTGGACCGTGATAAGGGGTAATTAGATTAGCTGGGAGGAATGTCTGAAGTGAATTTGGCTTGGTTCCTTTGCAATGTTTCCAGTTCCACTTTTTACAAAAGTGCGCATGCAGGAGAGTATAGTCATATGCAAAAAAAGAAAATAAAAGTAATTACAAGACATAAAAGAGAACCCACTAGTGATATTGAGCTTGTAAGAGCAACAACTATTTGAAGAAAATGAGAAGGAAGCATGCCAGGGTGTTAGGGCAGAAATTGTGCATGCAGTGCTTCAATTTTAGAAGGAGGTCAGCCAGCAAGGCTGAAGTCTGGTTTACCTTTGATAGGGTATTGTTCTGGCTCAACAGTGGTTTAAAACAGAGGTCAGGTGCAAAGGGTTAGTCTTGTAACACTTCCAAATATGAATGAATACTCATGTTCATAACTGCAGAGTATAAGCTCATGTGGCAGTACCCACAACCTCTCTGCCCTTGCTATTGGCATGGTTTCCCCTCCGTCCATCTGCAAAGACCTCCATCTTTGCAAGAATTTCCTTAGGTGCTATGCTGCTCCCATTCATTGAGTGATAGCTGCCTCCACACATTCTTAATAAATCAGATAATTTAGAAACTGTGGGTTGACTTGCAATGTCCAATGAACACAGTCCTGTCTTTGTGCTGCTCCTTTCAGAAATCCGTAAGACCCCTTATTGGATCATATTAATTAAAAACAGTAACATTTGCTTTTCTGTCTTTTACAGGTTCTCCAGCTGGGATCTGATATTCTTCCTCAGTACAAGCAAGAAGCTCCAAAGACTCCACCACACATTATACTACACTATTGTGCTTTTAAGACCACTTGGGACTGGGTCATCTTAATTCTAACCTTCTACACAGCAATTATGGTTCCATATAACGTCTCCTTCAAGACAAAACAGAACAACATTGCCTGGCTCGTGCTGGACAGTGTCGTGGACGTTATTTTTCTGGTTGACATTGTTTTGAACTTTCATACAACCTTTGTTGGCCCTGGTGGAGAGGTTATATCTGATCCCAAACTCATAAGGATGAACTACCTGAAAACATGGTTTGTGATTGATCTTCTGTCCTGTTTACCATATGACATCATCAATGCCTTTGAGAATGTGGATGAGGTAAGTGGTTGTAGTCTGCCTCAAAAGGATTGTTTTAATTAGGAACTAATTTAGGAGCATGCTCCCAGGCATTTGGCAGCAATAAGAGGCAACTGAAGCTCTGTGCAAATAAGCAGGGATGGCCTTAAGCTGCTGGGCTTTACCTACGCGTCATTCCTGTGTTGGAGAAGACGTGTCTTATGATTTCAGTACCATGTGTGGATGTGTACAGTAATGGATGTGGGTTTTAGAACCACCTGCTTGTCATCCAAAAGCACTGTTGCACATCTGTATCAAAATGGGTTGGACCAGTTGGGATGTCCCCTTGCCACAGCCTCCCTTTTCAGCTCATACCCAGTGATTGCCTTTAAGCAGTCCTAATCCATTGCAGGGCAGACTAATATGGTAAATAATCAAAACTCTGTATCTGCTCTGGCTGAAGCTGGTGGGAAATTTGCCACTGACTTAACAAAAGTAGAGAATGCCTGTGAATGAGCATTTTTTAAATCCTGCCCTAGGATTAGTTTTTGAACCATGCTGTAATTGTCTTTTTTTTGTGATGTCTTTTTAAATGTCTGATTGAGAGGGAGGTTTATCTCCATTTTTTTAAACAGTTCTTGAGCGACTGCTGGAATTTTGGAAACTGTTTGAGGAGAGAAAACATAAATATCTTAAATGGACGCTGAATTAAAGCTTTTTAACTGCTAAATGTATTAACATTTATGAAATCGAGCTTGCAGCCTTAGATAATGGAGAAAACAAGCAATAACTACGACAAATAATGCATGCACAAGTCAGTGTAGAGAAAATTCATTATTAAAATGTAACTATAATGGCATTAGGACTTGTTTTAATTTTTCTCTAGAGCCTTTTATCTTTAGGGCCATAAACAGGTGAAAAAGCCTCTGTTCATTTTTTTAACATTTGAACAGTTTTTTCTTAAAACACCATTGAGTGGTTGGTGTTCTTTTTAAATTCTCAAATTACATATTTTCACTATATAAAATCTACATTCTGATTTTTCAGTGCAGACTTTGGTGCAGATTTTGTAGAGCTCCTTTAAAATTCCAGTCTGTGCTAAGTACCATCTTTTGACATTGTTCCATTTTATTTATAGCAAATATGACAGAAGTGATAATACTTGCAGCTTAATTTCAAGATCATATGAGGGCTGCCTGTCTGGAAGCAGGTTGTACAGTCAGGCTGTGTAAGGAGGTGGTATTATCAAGGTTGTAAATATAATACAGCTTTTTAAGATAACCAATTTCAGACTAAGAGGAACCTGATCTTTGTAAAAATGCAGCGTTATCTGCAGATTTTTGTGCTTTAATATGTAAAACAAACATAAAATTTGTGTGCCCAAGCAGTACAGATTTAAATGATGAGCTTAACCTCTTTCTCTAGCACATAGATGGGAAAGAAACCGTCTGCAGTATTTGTGACAGTGAAGAGAATCATTGGCATAATGCACTATAATTGAGGCACACTTCAAGTGGCAAACTTTAACCAAATGCAGTAATAACAACAAGGTATCATGAGCTCCAGTGATCCTAAAGCTGCTATCGTTTACCTTCAAATAAATGAAATATCAACTCCTTTTTAATAAGAGAACCGATAGTAACATTTCTTTCTCATGAAGTGGTGTGTTACGGCCCTGGAGCCTCCAGCAAACATTGGCGTATAAGTGCTTATGTACTTGATTTCAAACCCCTCCAACTCCAGTTTTCCCTAGTGCCTGAAAAGAATTGAAGTGATTTTGAAAACAGGTGTGTAAACAGTCAGTCTTTCCTCCCTGGGTCTACATTTTCCCTTTTCTCTGTCTTCCAGGGGCGATTTTTTTTTTTGTGTGTGTGTGATACATCTTCCTTTGTGACATTTAAGTCTTTTGAGCTGGTCAGTGTGTTCTGGGTGGTTGTAGTTATTAATGCTCTTTGTCTTCATTTGGCTATAACATTTATTTTAACTGGTACTTCTTTTCTGGGATTTAACTTTTTGGCCCACTCACAGCACTGTGCTCAAACACTGTTCATAGATAAAGAATAAGTGAATCAACAAGTTTAATATTCTGATTGATTAAAAGGAGAGTATTTCTCATTAGAAGGTGAGTGTTTCCTCCTTAGGCAAGTAGGAGAGAGAAGAGTTCTTTTAGCTCTTGATTCTGGTAGGTTTTAGCTCTTTATCTTGGCCCTGGGTGTTGGATAAGGGCATTTGTCTTTAGCATTAAAGTTGGTGATTGTGGCATTTCAGAAGAAGTTAACAGAAAATCAGAGCTTGGTGGTAAAGACCTTGGGGGCAGGTCCTGGTGCTCTTTGAGTTCTTGGTGTGGTGGTGAAGGATGGACCCAAATTAGAGTGAATAGCCCTAAATCCATCTGAGTGAAAGATGACTTTCCAAATTTTCCTTGTCTGTCCCACCTCCATCCCTCCTTTTTCCACATAAAGCATCACATGCACTTTTGTTAGTTGCTAAGGGACTAGGTGAGTAGGGAGGGACATCATTGCAGGGAGTTTCTTTTCCTCCCTACAGGCAGGTCTCTCATGCGTAAAGAAGGATATGGCCAAGGAAGTTTAGGTTTGTGTCTCTCCATTGTGGATGTAGGCTACTGTATGTGAAGGTGCTTGAAGGTTCTCATGCAGAGGCTGCTGAGTCATTGTGTAAGATGCCGTATGCACTTGAGTGCTATTTTATAATGTCAGAATTAAGGAGATAAATAAAAAGATTAAAAAAAGGAGTTAGAAAAAAGGAAATGTAGGTTTTCCTACCGAGGGTTGGAGTTCTTCAAATGCAGTCAGTCTTGGCCAGAGAAGGAACAGTGTCATTTCCATCGTGGACAACATTAGGCCAAGGCTGGAGTCTTGTGAAATTCCCCTCTGAGGCAAACATGACTGCAAATCAAAGTTATTTTGTTGTTGAGTGGATGTAGAGCCTTAGTAGAAGGATATGATGAAAAGGATTATGACACAAAAATTGAGAATTGGGGAGGGATTAAGATGATTTGAGGCAGAATTAGAGGTGTAGGTTTCCATGCCTGGAGTTACAGAGCCAGGCTGTTACAGTCTGCACAGGGGGATTTGGATGTATGACAAGGAGGGGGGAAGGTAAGATAATGAGAGAGAGAGAGACCTTGCACAGCATAGAGTGATCTAAATTGATGTGATGGATGAGGAATTAAGTGGGTAAGTGGTATTGAAAGGGTAGGAAAACAAGGTAAAATAGGCTGGAGAAAAATGAGCTAAGAGGGAGGAAAGTGGAATCCTTAGTGGGATACATACTTTATTTAAGAAAATTGGTAGGATGATAGTGCTAGAAATCAGAAAAATGCATGGCATCTTTTCTAATTGGGAAGCATTACTTGCACTGAAATACATTCTGGCTAAACCAAAGCCATACAGAAAACCTTTCATGTGTAGAAGTGTGCGAAGGGACACTATAAAACAGACTGAGGAACCCAGCCAATTTTCAAGGTACATACCAGAATGGAGGGTGTGTGCTCAGAGTCTCTGAAACAAGGCTGATATTATTTTTATTTAGTCCAAAAGTGCATGCATGTCTGTTTGTCTGTCTCTTCTTTAATTTAAAAAATAAAGAAAAAAAAATTAGAGTAATGGGGGTATGGTGTTTGGATCCAAAGATTTTGGTCACATGAAGTTCCTATTGTACTAAGCTGTGAAGTATGTAGCGACTGAAAGTTTGATTTTTGTCTTGGAGTTACATGAAGCAGTTCTAATTTTTTCCCTGAGTACTTAGCTGTATGTAACAACTCTTTCCATTGGTGTATGCACCGTTACTTAAATTTCTAAAATCATGACTCACTACTTTTGAAGCTAGAGAATTATGTTACCTTGAGGCTTAGCCTTTATATGTGTTCTGCCTCCTAGAGAGAGATAAATATCCAACCTCTGTCAGTCTGGGCTACCAAAAGTCTGTTCATAGTGTGGGTAACCATTGATTCCATACAAGTCACAATTATCAGAGTCACCCTGTGCTGAAATTGTCAGCAGATGGGTTTACAGTGTGCCTGAGGACGCTGATCCCATTGCTTGTTCAGATATGATCAAACCATGCTACAACTCCCTTCGGGACCAAATGCATGGATTTACATCCCAGGGAAACCAGGATGTTGTGCAGGTGCTTGGCTCTTGTCCCCACATGGAGCCATGCAATTGGGAGAGTACCTGGAGCTGGAAGGACCTCAGGTACACGCACGCTGATACAGTGCTGCTGAGGGCTGCATTTGAGCCTCTGTAAATTAGTATATAGAATAAATATTCGCAAGACTAGGTGGATGGGCAAGCTTTTGGCCAAATGGAAAATGCTTCCACAAATTAAAGTGTTAAATACAGCTGACAAAGCCCCCTTTGCTATTTGGAAAAATACTGGTATCTTTTTTTTCTTTTCTGGGAATTTTTCACTGAGATTAATGAATTTCTGAGTTTGTAATGAAACAAAACCTAGAAGCTTGATCTCATCTCTGCCAGAAACATGGCCCTAAAATGACATGGCATGTATTGCGAAGAACGGGACCAGATGTCAGGATGGTACGTACAGATAGCCAAATAGATGGTTTTCAAATGAGTTGTATAAAAGATCATCCTTTCTGCAAAAGTTAGTTTTCATGAGCCAATGACTGGAAGTGAAAGCAGACAAATGTAAATGACCTAAAACTGTTCCATGTTTATTGTTTAATAATATAAGACTACATGACCCAATGGCCTTTAAAATTCAGTGATCTGTGCAGAACATATTAAGGCATAGAATCCTTGTAATTGTAATCTTCTTTTAATTACTATTATTGATCTGTTTCAGCAGTGGCAGAAACTTCTTTGCATCGCTGCAATTAATAGCAACTAAAATAGCAATGTCTGTAAACTGAAAGCAAATAAAACCTGATACAACTAGTTTAGCCATATTCACATCTGCAGTGCTTTACTGCAAACGTTCCCTTTCTGGGAGATATTTGAGGAAGGGTTTATGGACCCCAGTCTGAGTGGCGTATGCAAGGTGAAGATAAATCAGCGTGTTTCAAGCATGTGGCTTTGGCTCTGAAATAAAGTCTATGGCTAGCTACCTTTCTTAAATCTACGTGGCTGACATGGAGAAAATAATTCCCAGAACTAAATCCCTGCTGCAGCCAGATGTTAAACTATGATGAAAACTCCTAGCAACACGACTACAGACACACTAAGCCTGGGACCTGCCATTTTCCCCTTTGTTATGCAGTTGGAAGGCAATTAAATATGAAGAATACTGTCATCCTGCTGTAGTGTGCAGAAAAACACAATATAATAATACAATGGCTTGGTTAGGGTGTCCAAATATAAATGTATCCACCTTAGGCATATATTATATAGCTGGTCAACCATATTCACCCCTGTCGCTTATTCACCCCTACCACTCCTGTTGCACTTAGTTGCAGAATTGCACCACGTCTCTTTAGCTTTTGTTCAAGCTAAGGTTTTATTCAAGTTCTGCCACTGTTTAATTACCAGCTTTTTTAATGCTATGCAAGGTCTGAGATATTTCTGCAAGTTCCTCTGTGGAGACGCATGAATGTCATCTTGACGTGATGGGCAACTTGTGAAAGGAAGAGCCTGAACCGGAGTTGATGCAGGGGGTGGTGGGAGGGCAGGCAGGGTTGTCCCATGAGATGGCTGTGACCTGGTAGCCTCGTGCTGCACCGCTCTGATGTGGATTATGGCATACTGAACTTTAATTACATGTCTCAGTGGTCTTCCCTCCCCCCCCCCTTTTTTTTTAGATGTGTTGTATATGTTACTGGGAAGATGTTGGGTACAAGCCATTTAAATCAAATCTTTAGTCAGAGCTGTATTAAGTGATGCAGAGTCCAATTAGGGCAAATTGTGTGTGGGGTACTTTCAAGGGAAGCTTTGAGTCCTGCATGATCCCTTTGCTCGCCAAGGAGAGGAACGCTTACAAAGGAGACGAGGCAAATGAAATAATCTGGTCAGATAATCACTGAAATAATGCTGATGGGAGTAGTGCAAATCCACATTACTGAGATTGCTGTACACAGCCGTCAGTGGGAGGAAAAGAGTCGCAGGCTTAGGGACGGGCAATTGCTCTGCACAAAATGGAGCCAAGGTACAGCCTCGGAGAAACTAATGCATAGCTAATATCAGAATTAGCAAAGTTTTACTAGCGAGACAGCCATGTAACTTGGTGTGAGTCTTTATTGTGTTCAAGACTGGGTTGGTGTTATGTCTAACCCTTGACATCAGGGATATGTGTAGTTCCAGAAGTACCTGCAGAAACACTGCAGCTCAGGTTACTCTCTCCAGATACTTCTTCTCTTTTTATTCCTATATTGGCATAGGAAATTTGTAGTTTGTTTTTGGCATGAAACTATCAGCTAAGTTCAGTATCCTGCTCCGAAGCTGTCCCAACCGATGTGACACACCTTCCTCTCCCTCCCATTTCATCCTCCGTCCACCTTCCCTAAGTAAGTGAAAATTATCAAATTTTATCATATCTTATCATATCTTTTTTCCCCGGTTGGGCACACTGATGCAGTAACAAATAAATAGTCCAAGATGCCACATCCCACTTAACTTGAATCTAGAAGAAATATTTTGAAATCGCCTTTCTTTTTATAACCTGAGTTATTCACTGTTTGAAACGTATTGCATTGTATAGTCGTGCCATAAACAATTCACTAGAAGTTTATTTATAATGTTGTAGCTTATTGACATTTGTGTTAGGGGGAAAAAAAAAGAAAAGCTCCCCCATCCTCCTGGGAAAAAAAGATAAATCTCGAGCAATAAATTTAGAGGTGCTTTCAGAGGCTGCATGAGAAAACCTACTTGCTTTCATTTTGCTGTAAGGACTCAATTTTGTGCTCACTGCAGTCACTACTCCCATTGCTACCAGTGGTGCAGGGTCAAGTGTTAAATGGGCTCTGCTTGTATCTGGACCTAGGATCTGGATAGCTAGTGCAGAAGGAAAGTCCCTTACTCCCGTGTGGATTTACATAATTGAATGCAACCCTAAATTCAGTTCTTAAAGCAGTGATAAATCAGAAATGTTGCTTTTTTTTTTTCTTATTCCAGCGTTTTGATTTGTAACTATGCAACTTTATTACATTAATTGTTTACCTAAAGCGAAGGGTTTCTGAGATATGTTGGAAGATTTATTTTAACATTAACTCCAGTAAAGAAGCATTAAGGAGCTAACCAGGGATTTTAAAGCTAAGCTCTATTTAAGTAGCTAAGCTCAAAAATTTCTTTTGGGAATGATTTGCTGGTTAAATTTCAAACAGCCTATATGTCCTCCTGGATACTCCTCCTGCACTGCACAGAACAGTACCTTCTGGATATGTGCCTGCAGGCTCACCCGCTCCTGTTGGCATCAGTTCCCAAAATCTGTAGGCACTTTGTTTTCTTTTACGTTGTGTAGCATCACGGAACAACTGCTTCGTGAAAATTGCCCAAGGTTTACAAAAATGGTGCCTTTTTCACTTCTTCAATACCGAATGCTGAGCTATACCTTGACTTTACAGAATCAGCTAAGTGATTCGTTTGGGTGAATTTTTTTTGTGTATAATTACTTCTGGTGATGAAAGTTTTTCCCATGCTTCTTTAAATAAAGTATTTGGATTGTATTTCAAAATATACTAAGCACGGGATTCATCTGATGAAACACAGGGCCAGGCATAGTCCACAAGGAGATACAGGCACATTCGGAGTATGGCTCCTCGTGTTCTAAGATGCATCTCCAAAATAGGTCTGAGGAGTCACCCTGCCCCAAAATGCTTATTTCCCACCATTGACTGTAATGACACGCTAATGTGACTAGCTCAAATGCAGACCCCTCCAAGGTATAGTTTAGGCTGAGATGAGATTCATCCCCCCCTTGAGACTGTGTTTGCCTCACTTCAGCTTTTCAAAGGATAAAAACAAAAGTAGAAAAAATGATAGGCGTAAAACTCGCAGGGACCTTTTGAGTCACTGAGTCATTGGCTTTAGTGGGCAGGTTCATCCTATCACCCTTCCCATAAACTGGTCAAAATCCACCTTAACTCATGGTGTCTGCAAGTCTGTCTTAATTTGCAGACTGCGCATTTGTCCCTGTGCCAGCCTTCTTGGTTAAATATTTCTTTTCCTTCCCTCATGTTTATCTCCTCGATGTGCTTAAAAAGAACAGTCATCTCCCCCTCCCCCTGCGTAAATGCGCCTATTTTCCTTTCCTTAATCTAAGCAAACTGATCTTGTCTAGAAACCTCATTTATGAAATTTTATGAAAATATTCTTGGCCATTCCAGCTGCCTTTCTCTGCATGGAGTTAAGTTTGAATACATCTCTTTAGTGCAGAGCTGTACGTATTACTCCGGGCGGAGAATTCATCTTTGCTTTGTAATTGGGGTTTGGCTTTTCCTCTTGACGCTGGCAACACTCAACTGATCCATCCTGGAACTGAATTAACCTCTTCTGTGAGTGCAACCCACTGATTGCTCTGAGTCACTGTGAGATTAACCCATATACCCAAATATTTATTTTTCTCAGTAATCTTCAGCTAAAGGTCTTTGTAGTTGTAGAAATTTTTGTTAATTTGCTCTGTAGTGGATGCCTTGAGAGTCTGTATTGTTAAACTTTATCACATTTTCCTTTATTCCCACATGGTTATTCTTTGCACTGACAGTGTGTTCCAAAGGTGTGCCATCAGCAGATTTTGTGACCATATAATACTTCTGCTTACTTCACTAAGAAACCAATGAAATCATTGAGAGTCGCCACTTGTAACCCTTGCTAGACTTCCTTTTAATGGTTTCCATTTTGCCATCCTTTTCACAAGTTCCTCAGTCACCTTCCAATGCCAGTTGTGGTCCCTGTTTTCTCTCTGTTTCCTAATAATTTCACCCCTTGTGTTACTGAAATACTGCATTTCTTTTATTTAGAAAATGGGGTGTGTTATCAGAGAAAGCTATCAGGAAAACTTGGCTAGGTCCCAGCTAACCTAAGCTTAGCAAACCTATTGCTGCACTGATTGCATTTTGATTTATCTCAATGTTTCTAATTACTCTTTCCCTTAACATTTGTTCAGGTAATGTGTCTGTTTATTTCCTTCTTGGTGCATTAGCTTTTCTGGAAAACATCAACATCATCTTTGAAAACTAAAGCTAAGAATTGATTTAATTTTCTGGATTATTTTTACTTCATTGCAGCTTGATCACTTCTGTTGTTTTTTTCATTTATGAATGTGAAGAATCTTTGTGTATTTTTTTTAACATTCTTTACAAGGAAAAGTTCAACCTGACATTTGGCAATTCTCACCTTATCCCTATTCTTTTTACCCTCTAAGGTGTAGCTTTCTGTTGATCAATTTTTTATTTCTTATCTACTGTCAGTTCTCTGTCTCTGTCTCTTCCTTTGGGTGATTATTACGCATTTATAACTGATGCCCAGCTTTACAAGTTTTTCCCCTTCTTTGAGATACAGCCTCTGGATATTTTGTACCTTTTGATGTAAGGACATTCAAGGTGTCCTCTGCTGCCAGGTGTCTGACTCTCCTATTTCTCACAGTCCAGTTGTCTTCACTTATTATTGTCTATAGTTCAATATACTATCATTTATAATTTACCAGTTCTTGCCCTTTTGAGATCAAGAACCCCGGTCCAGTTTACTTTGTGATTGTTCATTTTTTTATGAACTGATTCAATGCCATCTTCAAGCCAGTGGGGGCTTGTGCAAAATCCTATCAGAACCAAATGTAGTGTAGCATCACTTTCTGTGGAGTAATTGGCTATTCAGTGAAGAAATAAGCATTCTATTGCATCTGCAGAAAATCTTAGCCTACTGTTATTAATAGCATTTATTCTCCAAGCTCAGATCGAGAAAGATAAGTCTCGCATTGTGAGGCAGTGCTCCATAATATCCATCTCTCTAATAACATAATACAGGTTTGGATGCTGCTCAGATCTGGGCTATCCAGATTTCTAAGGATGGGTTTAATTTCTCCTCCCGTAAGCTGTGTAAGTGATAGGCTTCAGCTTCTTTGTATTCAGTGGGAGGGGAGAGAGACAGCTCCAGGCGGTGATTCATCCCATCCCCGCCTGTCTGAGATGGATTGGGTGAATCACTCTTCTGACATGCCTTTCTCTTCACTCACCAGGGAGGAAAGCTGGACAATTCACATAGACAGGACGGTTGGCCGTAAGGTCGCAGCACTATGTGAGATGGATTCCCACCCCAGGAGGGTGGTTAGTGCTCAGTCATAGTGTGGCTGTGGCTTGTGCAGGTGTGCTCGAGCTCAACTTACATGGAACCATTTTGCTCTTGCACGGAGATAAAAGAGCTCAGCCTGGGCTGCAAACTCCTCAGAGGATTTGATCGCTGTAATGGCTAGTTTTGCTGAATGCAGGTTGCTGTAATTGCTTGCGTCTAGCAACTCTAAGCATACTAGCTTAAATTTAGCTTAAGAAGGTCTGTATATACTGCAGTCACACCTTTGACTGCAGTGCCCTACAGCATTTCATAGAAAGGTTCGCAGCTCTGGTTCTTGGCCACTCCATAATTCTTCAAAACCACAATGTGCTGAACATAAAAACAGTGAAAAGCTCTTTTTTCCCTGTCACCTTTTCCAAGACAGTGTTTTCTGTTAAATGATGCAGTACCAATCCCCATTTTCAGAGCTGGGAAGATTTCAGTTTTAGAACAAATTTTAAATGCGTGTTTCATTTTTTGTTGCTGTTGCATATGTGCCCACAGCTAACAACAAATAAATAAAAAATCATGGAGTGAAATCTAGTCGAAAAAGTGCCTAGAGTTAAAAACACATCGTTCCCTAATAGAAAAAAAAACATGCACAAATTTACCATTTCAGCATACTGGGATTTAATTTTGAGGTTTAAGCAGATTTTAGTATATTTAGATGGTAGAAACTAATGGCTGGTTTTGGTTTTATTTTACTTTTTAAAACATTTATGCAATAATTTCCTACTGCAGCAAGTAACCAATGATGATTAAACCTTTTACATCCTTTACAAAGATGCAGCTCTGCTATTCTGTTGCTCCTTTAGTGTAGAACAGACTCCACTGTCTCTTTCCTGGTTTAGGAGGACATCTCTGGCACTCATACTAACTTGAATGATTTCCTGCACTTGTTAACCTTCATTTTCCGTTGGTGACAATGTTCCCTTTATTCTCTTGCATGTTTGGCTCTCAACCCCTGTATGACATGACTTTGACAGCTTCGTACTTCCTATTGCCTGGCTTATCAGGGATTCATTAAGCGCAAGAGAACTTAGCTCCCTGTTCTTGCTCAAGGTGCAGAGATCTGTTTGCATGGCATATATCGCAATTGCAGGAAACATCTTTCTCAGCCTTGTGGTCAGGAAAGTTTAGAGTCAGACGCACAGCTTAGACACTTCTTGCACCCTGGAAGAGTGAAGTTTGACAATGTGGTAACGTCTAGGACCTGAAATGGCAAGATTCAGGTAATTTTAATAGGAAGGAGTGGTCCCTCTGCATTTCAGACTGAGTGCTGTCATCACTTGTGCCTCCACTATCAAACTGAATTTCCTTTCTCAGTATATGAAGAGGATTTGAGAACAGAGACTTTGCAAGGTGCTTATGTCAATAGACTTGGCCTTTTTTTTAATCATGAATGGCTCATTTAATTCCAAAGTTGAAGATCCATTCCTCAAAAATGTCTTTCTGGATAAATTTGACATTGTCTACATCCCTTGTGGTGGCTTCAGCTGTCTGCTAAATAGAAACAGTGGTACAAAAAGGGCTGGTTCAGAGCTACTGCTTGTGTCCTCTCCTGATCCGGTGGCCTTATAGGTCACTGGGAAAGTCTCCTGTGACTCACGCTTGTAACACTTAAATCAATGATGTGTATCAGATAGGAATTTGATTCCAAACTTGACACACAAAATGCAATTCTGGAGTAGGTGGTTTTTCAGTTAAAAGATTTCTACAGCTGAGATGATTGACGATGAGCAAGCTGAACGTCCTCATCTGATCAAGACATGATCAAATACATTAGTCAAAACCTCAAGGGGCAGGATTGGGTGGTTCATATCATAATGAGATATTCTCCGTCAGAGAACACAGACCAGCAGATATTACAGACGATTGGCCCAATTGACTAAATACGGGCACAGAGTGACAAATGGTCCTCCCAGAAGGTTGGATCTTCAGTATGAAACACGTGTGTTATTTAAATGATGCTAGTGCCAAACAGGATTACATGCTCCATTCAAGGATTCTGATCGCCTCTCTGTTCCTTGAGTGCTGAGGTTACCTCAGTTAGAGCAGATGCTCGTCCTTTAGTAGAAGGGTTTCCAAAATATTCATTATGGAGCATAAATACAGTTAAAAGAAAAAATGAAATTAAAGGCAGCCAGCAATCAGTTGAGTTTAGAATGCTGAATTTCTTAATAGCCTAAACGTAATTGAGGGCAGTTAGTCTTTCACATAGTTTCCACCAAAGAGATTGTTGCTGAATCTTAGGCAGAGCTTTTTGTATTAACAATGGTGCATTTATTGTCAGGCAATTTTTTTAAGTATAAAGGTACCAGCTTGACCCACCCCAGTACTTAAACAGTGCGATGCATCACACGTTCATCAAGCTTAGTATGTGCTTAATTGCTCTTTCCTACGTAGTGTTTTATGGAATAGGCTTTTAAAGCTTCCAATATTGTCTTTATATTTTGTAAGATTAGACATGAAATGTGAATGCTCAATAAATGTATCTCTGATTTTTTGGCCTTAAAGTAGTGGGTCAGACTGAACTGGCTTTAAGACTTCCAGTGAAACTTACTTAAATGAATTACACTTTGTAAAGAATACATTTCAATATCAGCTAAAATGAAACAATTCTCTTTGTTTTATACGTAAGAGAGGTGATTGTTATCTGTGCTTAGGAAAAAAAATAATTACAGCACAAACTTTCTCCCAGACATTGAAATAAATGCTGTATTTTTATATTAGTTGTACAAATGCTAAACTGTCCATGTAACATAGAGAGAGAAGATGTAGAATCATAGAGTCATTTAAGTTGGAAAAGACCTTTAAGATCATCAAGTCCAACCATTAACCTAGCCCTTCCAAGTCCATTACTAAACCATGTCCCTAAGCACCACATCTACCCGTCTTTTAAATACCTCCAGGGATGGTGACTCGACCACTTCCCTGGGCAGCCTGTTCCAATGCTAGATAACCCTTTCGGTCAAGAAATTTTTCCTCATATCTGATCTAAACCTCCCCTGGCGCAACTTGAGGCCATTTCCTCTTGTCCTATCACTTGCTGCTTGGGAGAAGAGACCAACACCCACCTCGCTACAACCTCCTTTTAGGCAGTTGTAGAGGGCAATAAGGTCTCCCCTCAGCCTCCTTTTCTCCAGGCTGAACAACCCCAGGTCCCTCAGCTGCTCTTCATAAAACTTGTGCTCCAGACCCTTCACCAGCTTCGTTGCCCTTCTTTGGACACGCTCCAGCACCTCAATGTCTTTCTTGTAGTGAGGGGCCCAAAACTGAATGCAGTATTTGAGGTGCGTCCTCAGCAGTGCCGAGTACACGGGGACGATCGCTTCCCTGGTCCTGCTGGCCACACTATTCCTGATACAAGCCAGGATGCTGTTGGGCTTTTTGGCCACCTGGGCACACTGCTGGCTGATATTCAGCTGGCTATCGGTCAATATCCCCAGGTCCTTTTCCTCCAGGCAGCTTTCCAGCCACTCTTCCCCAAGCCTGTAGCATTGCATGGGGTTGTTGTGACCCCATGTATATGTAATATGGATCCATATGTAATATGGATGGAGGATGGAGTGTCAGATTGTCAGCTCTCCTGACTCTCTGTTTGGGTTTATGCAGTAGAAAGTGCAGTGTAAACCTTGCCACTGGGATGAACTTGCAGTACTGGGTGCAAAAAGGGGAATCCCAAGTTTAGACTCCAGATCTCTAACTCTTTCCCTAGCCTTAATCTTGGTAATGAACAGTGACTCTTTAAGTAAAATGGAAATAATGCATATCTCCTTGACCAACGCAATAGGACCTGATCCTACAAAAAACCACCCTGCTGTTTTCTCCCTCTGATTTCACAGCAAGTTGTAAACTTTCAGAATCAGGATGAATTCACTGAAACACACTGCAGATTAATTTCGTGAAATACACAATTAAACTGCTCTGTAGTTTTCTTTTTTAATGTAGATATTGTTTCGGTGGGGTGTGACCCTCATTCAGTAGTCTATTGGCCCCAGTCCATTGCGTAATGAACATCGTAAGGGACTTCCCAGTTTATCGGACAAGTTGGCTGTTCAGAGTGCCTCACAGACACATATCCCAAAGCAAATAAGTAGATATACGTTTAGATGGAAATAAGAATGATAAACTAGATCTGTGTCTTGTGTAAATGCAAAATACAGAAATCAAAATGGGAAAATTCCACTTCCCTCCATGGTATTAGTCATCATGAGAGCTTGAATGCAAATATAGAACTTCAATTTATTAAGGATTTGGGGATCTGAAACAAATTCCAACAGGATTTGAAAAGCATACAAGAACTTTGTTGAACGGATTACATCTAGAAATATCAGATGTATGTTACCCTTCAAACGTTAGTTGTGAAAAGAAACAGAGGTGCAAAAGAGATTAATGTTTTTCTGGTATGGAAAACTCCAGAAACTCCAGTCTTTTACTGTTTGATAATATAATTAGCCAGTGTTTTGACTAGACTGATTTGATAATGATGCACAGAAAAGGGCAATTTAATCTTGGCACAGTAACTAGGAATGTTTGCCTCATTGCTTTCTATGTCTTAATTTCTACTTTAAATTAAATGTCTTCAGCTTCTGAATGTTTTATATTAGAAACCTTCCTTTACAAACCTTCTATTTTGAGCCACTAATTAATTTAATGCACAAGTTAGGTATATCATGGGATTGCAATAGATCAGGAACATATTTTTCTTCTCTTTCTGCATCTATAAACTCTATTAAAATACACTGCAAACCATTTGTGCATTGAGGAGGATATACACATTTGTTCCCTCTCAGATGTTTCTATTAACTTTTTGATGGTCCCTGTGCTTCTATTCCCTAAATATTTGTACTTCCATTTATTTGTAATTCATTTATCTTGGGTGAAAAAAAACACCGCACAGATACTTGCTTTAGGAAAATATCTGCAATGACTGTTGATGGGAGAGGAAATTAACCCTATATGCAAAGGCATGTGGTTTTCTTGCAAGTTCCTTGTGGTCTATATTACCCTCACTCAGAAAGGTGATGTGCCCACAGTTCTTAGTTCCATGTTCAGTCATTGAGACTTCTTATAAATAACAAAATATCCAGAGTTATCTTAGCTGCGGTGAAGGATAATATAAGGTGGAGACTGTTGGAATAGAGGAAGTTACCCAGCTACTCTCTGGTGGATGAGAGGAACAACAGGTGGATTTCTCTGTAGTTGCCCATTACAATTACTTTCTGGTGTTTCCCTTGAGCATCTGTTAATGCTGAGGGTTGTTGAAGTAGGTGGACCCCCGTTTTGGCCAGAACAGCAATCCACTGCTTGGATTTAATAGAATACTGTTCTCTGAGAAGCTTCGAGAAGACTCCACTTGGATGGTGTAGTTCCATCTGTGACTGCCCTTCCATCACGTTTGACCTCCTTAAGGTCAAAGCAGAGTCTCCTGTTTACGTCAAACTGCCAAAGTATCGAATCACTCCTTTTTCTAATAAACATGCCATTTCTCACTTCGGATTCCACAGAACTCTTCTGTTACTTGGAAAGACTGAGCTTGAACGAAGTAATTTATCCACCTAATGAGTGCCAAACTTGATTTACCCTGATGAGGACAAAAGTACTGGAGAGGGAGGAAGGTTTGATCTTGTATTCTGTCATCTGGGGCATGAAAAAATTGTATAGAAAGATTTAAAGCAGATGCAGGAATCGCTGTACAGCCTTCTGTGTTAACCGGCAGGATATTTCAGATGAAATAATGATTTTTGTTCTTTTCTAGGGGATCAGTAGCCTCTTCAGTTCCTTAAAAGTGGTGCGTCTTCTACGACTCGGTCGAGTTGCCAGGAAGTTGGACCATTATCTGGAATATGGTGCTGCTGTACTGGTACTGTTGGTGTGTGTATTTGGACTGGTGGCCCACTGGCTAGCCTGCATATGGTACAGCATCGGGGACTATGAAGTTATAGATGAAGTCACTAATACAATCAAAACAGATAGCTGGCTCTACCAACTGGCGCTGAGTATCGGGACACCATATCGATACAACACCACTGGCTCAGGGCAGTGGGAAGGAGGACCCAGTAAAGACTCCTTGTACATATCCTCTCTCTACTTTACCATGACAAGCCTTACAACGATAGGATTTGGAAACATAGCACCAACCACTGATGGAGAGAAGATTTTTTCGGTGGCCATGATGATGGTTGGCTGTAAGTAGAATTTGATTTTATTTTGTTTAAGGTTGTATAGCTAGTAAGCTTTCTTGACATCCTAAAAACTCTGAAGTACCTGTAAATAATTATGAAATGAACTTGGAATTATTGAAAACAGGAATTGAAATTGTGTGGTTGTTGAAGCTTTTAAATTGTTTGTGAGACTAGGTGTAGTATGTACATACGTGCGCCCAATGACAACTTTATATTGCATTCAGGGCCCATTCTTTACGCTTTAAAGATGGCTTTGGTTGTGTTTGAAAGGTCTTGGCTGGCATTTGGTTAAAAGTTCTAATGTGTATTCAAATTCAGGTAGTCTGACTGAGTTTTGCTTATAAACTTGCACAGGCTTGGAAATGTTTGAAGTGGTCTTAGCCAATTCTCGAAAAAATGTAGTGGTTCCGTAAAGTGATTGTGTACTTCATGGCACTGGTTTGACTTACAACAAGTCCTGATTTTATCTCCTGAATGTGGTGACCTTTGTCACCAGCAAAGCTAGAAGAGAGGGAAATCATAAGACACTGTATTGCACCTTTTCTCTGCTTCCTGCTCTTTTGCAGCTCCACTGAAATAGTCTAAAACCAATAGTGGTAAGGCATATTTCTCATTTCGTGTGCTGCCAAGGTTAGATGACTGAGCAGCTCTCCAGGTTAACAGAAATCTTCAAAATATAGTAAAGACTGCTGAAAATGTTAATATCATTTAGGAGAATTATTTCTCTGTTAAATAAATAATTCTTGGTATTCCTCTGATGCTTTCTATTTTCTGAGCTCCATACAAACACTAAGCAATTATGTAACAAGAGAGCTAACAAAACCTTTTGAAAATAAGATCTGCATAATCTCTCTGATAATTATCTCAGCTAACACTTTGAGCTCATCTCAGAGAAATACTGAACTATAAAAAGGAAGTTTTCTTGCTACAGTCTTTCTACATCTTTAGAAGATTAAAGCCATTTGTTTGGAGGTTTTTAAATGTTTTTTTTAAAAAGAGAGGTTGCGGTTTTAGGACTCTGCTTGCAGCATGGTGCAATGAAATTTCTGCTGAACAGCGTCTTTACATGATGGGTTGATGTGTTTGAAAGCGTTTCGAAATGCATAAAAAGCAAATCCCCAAGCTAGAGCATTAATGAGCTATTGCAGCTAGGCCATAGAAAACCTATAGGTGCTGATTAGCCATTTGTTGAAACCGCTTTGTGGTATTTACAGAAGGCTGGGGATTTGGAGAATAAAGTGGATATAAAACATTTAAAATATTGTAATATTTACTTCCCTTGTCTTTTGTGGGGACTTCTGTTGCCCTGCAGAGGAGGGCCCCACAGAAGGAACTAAGCAGCCGTGGTAAATGATTTAGGCTGGTGTGAGAGTCATAAAAACATAATGAATAATGAATAATGATAATAATAATGATAGTAATAACAAAATAGATACATGGCCTCAGTAAGTGAAAAGGAGATGGAGCTCGTAACCTGCTTTGTATTTGTTCTAGGTGGATTGTACTCTTGCTTTTTCATCTCTGAAACACATGTTAAAGATGCGAAATACACATAGCAGTATCAAAGTTGACATTTACAACAACCTATGTATGTGCCTCTGGCTGATTTTAATAGTTTTCATAAGTGTTACCTACAAAATTATTAAATGTGCATGTCAAATTTATAAGTGGTACCTGTAAGCTTAGTAGTTGGAAAACTATGAGTAGGTTTATAGGCTTTTGGGCAAAGTCAAAAGTAGAATCTAAAATTCAAGAAGCATGGCAAAAGGACAGTTAAGTTGCTTATTGCATAAAAATAATGCTATCAAAGTAAATGTGGCTTCTCTTATGAGTGGGGTGAAGAGCATTGTGGCATGCAGGAAGGCTACAGACAGAAGAAACGTTTTTAGATTATTTGCGAGTATAAAAATGCTCAGTTATGGTCAAGTGGTTGAATCTTTTACAAACATATCAACGAAGATTTGAAGATCTTCAATTCATGCACATCAGTATGATGACTGCTCCTGAAATCTAAAGGAGTTGCTTGGTTGGTTGAATACTGGTTAGAAAATATGCCAACTTCCAAATAGATACTGGTCATGGGCTTTATAGTTGCAAAATTTCTGCGAAGAGATCAGACCTGCCAGATTGTATAAACATGCTTTGCAGTGCCAGCTGCTGAAAACATGACAGTCTGAACACCAAAATAGGACAGGAAGGCACAACAAATAGCTGATGGAAAATGCAATTTCTCAGGTAAAGTGGCCAGTGAGCTTGGGAAGAGGCTTTGGCCCCAAGAAAAGGTGTAACTAAGAACTGAAAATTATTCGAGTTGTTTTCAAAACAAGATGTTTCAGTTTTTCTTTTGAAACAGTGTTTTGAGAGAAACATTCAGCAAAATTCAATTACAGTTCAGTCAATAAAAAACTCTGGTCCCTGAACTGACTCCTGTTATAAGCGGAGAGAGACTGTGAAAAACCTTTGGTAGTTTTCCTGAAGAAGTTTGCTAATACCAGTAGTTGATATTGGGAGCGTCTTTTCTAACAGACTGTGCCAAAAAAATGTCTTAAATTTAGCACTGGAATCAGAGATAGTATTTCATCACAATCCCAGCTGCCTACTCATGCAAACTGCAGATATGAAAGAAAATCTTCACTGTGTTGTCAGCTAGCAGCAGCTCGTTCTGCAAGCCTGAAGTTTCCTATTCACGCTGGCAAAGTTATCAGGACTGGGAGGAGTGTTTGGAGAGATGTGCAAATCCTTCTGGTGGGCAGGATTGCAAAATGGTATACTTGTTAAAAATAGCCAAATTAAGAATCTGTAGCTGCTGATAAAGCATTGCTCAGTGCAGGGCAGTGGCAGAGGAAACCCAGATGAATGGTGATGCTTTTCAGTTTGATTGGCAGTTTGTCACTTGGTTGTTCGCTGAGGACAGAATTGGGTGGGATATTTAGACTGAAATACATCACCTGTCTTGCAGGAAAGAGAGCTTTGAATAACTTAACCTTATCTTATGGAGCTTACTTCAGATTTCTTTTTGCCTCACTTGCTTTTTCTTGGTGTCCAGTGCTGTTCAGCAATATTTTTTCTGTTGCTTCTTGACACTTGAAAAGCTAAAAATAGCAAACATAAAGCATCCTATGACAAGGGAGCAAGGTTTTTATGAGGGTTATTGTTTAAATACCTATTCTGCATTTGTTGCCTAGAGTTGCTGAATATGCATTGAAAATCTGATTTTTGTAGCTCCTTTTGTGTTGATACAGGTCATTTCATCCCCTCTCTGCACAGAGCAGAACAAATAGGTCTGTCAGATCCTTTGAGTGGACCAGGAATCGTTTATCATTCAGGAAGGACCCTTCTTGTAAACCTCCCATTATCTTCTGGCAGCTCACCGCCTCTAGCAAGAAACTCAGTCTGCTGCTGCATGTTGCTGTAGCTCGGTCCACAGGCAGGTTCTGCAGCACAGCCGTAGATGTAGATGTAAAACTAACTGATTTTGTGCCTTTCACAAAAAGGAATGTATTAAGAAAGAAGCCAGAAAGATACTTTTGGTTTGTACACCATTACCGTCTCGCAACTCGGCACAACCAGGACTTCATTGAGCAGAAAGTCTGTAGAAGGGAAAAGGCATTTTGGGGGAGGTGGCAATACGGCAGGGCGAAACACCTTGCAGAATTCAGGAGAGATGGGGTTTTCTGAAGAAACAAGTGTGAATGTTTAAATGACAACAGTTTGCGTACTGCTGTATGCCTTCCTTCTCTCCTGTGCTTCCACTGGGAGAAAAGTGGCCAGCTTCCAGCTTGCACCAAAAAAGGTCCCCGATACGCTTCTGCATGCTTCTTGTGTAACCTGGAGCAATTGTTTTGCCCCTGTCCACGTGCAACAATGAAATTGCTCTGAATGACATAGGGCAGATTGCAGAGTCAGTCTAGCCCTGTAAATATGGCATTTACATGAGTCTGTTTGTCCAGCTGAGTGGGCCAAACCCAGCGCATACTTCATCTAAGCAATAACAGAAATCCAGTATATTCCACTGGTCACTGAAATGCTCCGATGACCCTTGCTGTGAGGGAAGATCAGAACAAGATATCAGAGGCAGGAGCGTCAATGAATGTTGAATACTTCACTGTTTCTCAGGATGTGAAAGTCCCAGAAGAATCTCTTAGTCATCCGTCAGTCCCCAGAAGAGCTGAGAAAGGGTGCTGCTTTGTTCTTGCTTTAGGGAGATACTTATATCTCATATACATAGCTTGCTTTGGCTTTTATTTACTTCCAGATTTATGGGGAGGTGGTTGTGGGGGAGATATTATTTTTGAATGACTGGTTTTAAATTATGGTGAAGACAGGCTTGTTAATTCAAATTGGTTTTGTGTATGAGCAGAAGTTGTTGTTGTGGCGATTGTACAGGATACCTTCTCTGGAAAATTAGTCTGCCAGCTATTGGAGCAGTTTCCAGAGAGCTCTTTCCAAAATTCAGTTTCTAATTTCATGGCTTGAAATGCTGACTTCTTGTTTTCATCTTAAAAATACCCAGGATGATCATTTGCAGGTTGGAAAATAAAACAGACATGATTGCTGTCACTTTGACCCCAAGCTGTTATTGTTCAGGGAGAGCTGATGAGAGCGTGGGTGGCTCCCTCTTGATACCCTGCTCTGCTTTTAATTTTACTAAACAGAGAGAATAGGACATGCTCTTTCCTATTGAGATCGGGTGAGGTGCTCTCATCTGAGCCACCTCGGGTTCTGAAACCTCTTGCGTTGGGCAAACAGTGCTGAAAGGCTGCTGGTTGCTCGTGGCACCCTCCCTTGCTGCTGCTCAGCTCTTGTTTTGGAGTTGTGACATGGACTGGCGCGGACTGTCAGTCATCTCTCCATTGATCTGCCAAAACCTAATTCATTATTCAAGCGGGTTCTTTCATTGTTCAAGTAACATTCATCAGTTCCCTGCCAATAGATGGTAGCTAGCACTTGAGTGCTGTTTGTATGAATCGTGGAGGTTTATCTAGTAAATTTGTTAAGCAGTGGCTAAGCCCACGCACCGACACAACCGTGTATAATTGTAGGAAAACGCTTGTCTGGCAGACTTCCAGACGAGCAATCCCAAGAGTCCATAGGATTTAATTTTTGATCCCAAGGAAAATGTGTGTGTAAGATAGCACCTTCTAGCAAAAATCGTTGCCAGTAACGTAGATTAAATCATTTTTTTCACAGCAACGGATAGTAAAGTGAGGAGGCTTTACATCTGTAGGAATTCATAGGCTCGAGTGTTTAGCTATGGTTGAAATCCAACTCTGCTCTAAGGGTGTCCTACAAGAGTCAGTCCTGTGTAAGGGCATTTTCTTTTCCTGCAGAGGTGTGGGATATGGGAGAGACAGGGCTTTGCACCACCCGTCCAGGAGCCGCAGAAGGGCTTGACCTCTTCAGCAGTAGAGGACTTGTGCCAATTTTTGCGCTGCTCCTTACAGTTTCTTAAAATGTGGGCCAGTGGGGGGAAACATGTCTCTCTGAACAAGAGCATGGCCCTGCTAGCGAGCTGTTAATTGCTTCAGCTACATACAGATGTAACCCCAAACTGCGTTGAGCAGGTGGGGTGCAGGATGCTTCCACAGCAATCGTTGTGAAGTGGCTGAAGCGCTGGGTGACAGCCTGCACCCCCGGAGGGGTCACTTGCGGGTTATTGCCTGGTTGGACTTAGCAAAGTTTTGAATGTCCTGCAGAATGTGGCCCAGTGAAGGAGGGATGAAGCAGCTTCTCACTTCTTCATGGTCTTCTACATTGTACAACGTGAATCTACTACATAGTTTGGCAAAACTGCCCTGATCGAGGCTACTGAGGGGAGGGCGCAAGGATGCTTCCAAACTAGGAGCTCTTCTGTGTGCAACTGCTTCCCTCCTGCTCCTCTGCACAAGCATGCATCCACCCAGAAAGGCTGAAAATTCAGCTGTGCATTAATAACTACGTCTCAAAGACAGAGCATTTTATTTAGGGGTGGTGAAGATTGTCTGGAGGAGGTCATTAGTTTCTAATTGGACTTCTAAGAGATGTAGGGCTAATGGAGGAGGAGGTGTTGATGTGGGGACTGGCTTGCAGTAAAGAACTGCTTGACCCAGGGTGGTTTTAAACATTGAGACAGGATGCCAAAGATTTTCCCAGAAGGGCTGATTTGGGTGTGTTTCTAGCTGTCTTGTTCTGGACAGGTTGGCATTTGGCCTCATCACCGGTATCCTGCTGGATGAAATACCAGAAGTAAAGCTGTGCATGACCCCTACCCCTTGTCTTTGAAGTGAGAGTATCTTGATATTTCAGAGCTTGAAGAAAGGTTCTCAAAAGGCAGCAGGACTCATAGAAGACTAGGGGTAAAGATTTCTGCACAACTAAGTCAGTGATAAAAGTTATAAGTGAAACTGGGGATAAATTTATTAGTTTAGTATTTCAGATGAGGCCATGAGAAAGGTGATAAATTCTTCAACATCCAAATCAGGAGAGAGTAAAACTGTTTATTCGCATTTACCCATCAGTGCAAACAGAAGGAAGTGACACAGAGAGTTACGTTGAGTTGCCTTGCAAGTGGAAATTTCCCCTTTTGAGTGCCATTGAAAAAGCATTTTGACAGTTTTGGACTGCTGAACCATAGTCCAAGTGCTACCAACTCTGCAAAGCAAGGATATCAAGATTTTTCTGCGATATCTTTTAATTATTAGCAATCTCAGTTATGCCTCACAGCTGGAGCAGATGAAGTGTTTCCAGGGAGGGTGTTGGTCCCAGTGCAGCGGCCGAACTTGGCAATCTTAATATTCTCTGAACAGCTGCATGGAAAAGGCTTAGAATATAAATGTATCAGTAGCCTACAGGAAAAAACAAGTTACTCTTAGGGGGTAAAAGATCTAGCATCATCCACTTTTTCACGAAACTTCAGTCTAAGTGTGAGATTGGGGTGGATACAACAAGGGTAATTGGCAGAAGCACCATGGGGGGCATATGTGCCTTGTTTTGCTTTAACTCTGACGTTACAGTAGATTTTTAGATATTCAGGTTCTAGTTTATAGCAAAAACATGTGTCTTTATATAAAGAGCTTTAAAACTGTAAAACAGCCTCCTTGGGAAGCTTTATGGGATTTTTTTTGCAAGGTTATAGCTAGCGTGTGTTTATATAAGCTTTACTTTTATTATCATTGGCTTGATATGTTTAAATGAATTTGTGGTATCAAGAGAGATGGGGCAGTGAGTGGGAGAGGTAAGAATGAAGAAAGAAATGTTATTTCATGCTATTGAGCTATATTACTTAATACAACTGAAAACTGCCATTAAATAAATGATACATAAATGTGGAAAATCAACCTTTACACAGTGCTCTTGCTCACACACAGTGCAGGCAACCACCTGAGATGGTCCCAGAGGGATTATCAGGTTGTCCCAGATTACTCATAACATCTGTATCTCTCAGGAAGCAAAAAGTTTTAATTAATCCAACTAGATCAGCAGATACATCCGACTAGCTCACAACACAGCACAGCTTTATAGGATATTGTGCTAGAGGGATAAACAAATCTTGGATAAAAGATAACCCCAAGGTATTATACCATTTAGATGGAAGGGGCTAGGGAGATTGATTGTGTTTTTCTGTTCTGAAGTTTCAGAAAGCCAAGTGAGTGATCTAGGCCTGTGTCTGCACAGAGATCCTTGGAAATCTGCAGAGCTTAATTTTGTATACTCATGAGATAATACCTGTGTGTGGTTGGCATTCAAAAGGGAGAGCTACCCAAGTAAGTCAGGCCAGTTACCCAGGTAGATCCTGGATGATCTCCATGGAACTGTGGTCCTCAGTGGGCACTGCCTTTCAGTGGGTAAAACAGGAATTTTCTGTTAAATCTCCTTAATATTGGCCTAGCTTTACTTGCAGGCAAGTGCTCTGGTTTATCAACCAGAATGTACAGAAAGTTGTTAGGATGGGCAGGGGAGTGAGGAGACAGGTTGTTTTAGGAAGTGTCCCATTGTAGAAAAATCGAATCATACCAGTGCATCAGGCCTTGAAAAATTTTTTTTCAAGTCAATCAAGAGCTTCCCTTGCCTAAATTTTGTTAGGTTGAATTTCAGAACTGAAAAACTGTGTGGCATTGTTGCACATCCAGAGAAGCTGATAGAGTTGGGGTTTTTTTGTGTTGTTTTTGTAAAAGAAATAAAAAGCCAAAATCTCTGGGAGGTTTCATCATTGCACTGCTGCCTGTGGTACTGTAACGTGTTTGGTACTAAGAGATATCAGGTAAGTGGATAAAAGATGACAGATACTAGTTCTTGGTTTCTCACTGCTTCATTTCTGTAGGTCTGAAGTAGTACAATGTCACGGTCCTCTTGAAAATGCTGAGAGCGCTGAGGACTGAGCCTGAACGTCTCTTGTCTTCATTAATCTTCCCTGCAGCTTTTTCTGCAAGAACCTTGCTAGAATCAGGAAAAATTTTCCACTGGTGGAAGCATACCCTACATGGGAGTATGACTGCAGGTTCTTCCTTAAAAAGCTTTACCCCTTTCCCTTCAATTTGGAGGAAGGGCAGGGTAGCATCCAAAATGGCATCTCTCTCCTGGGTACCTGCTGTGCATCCCTGCCAGTGCTCAGTCAAAAAAAAATCCAGTTGTGCTTCAGTAGGAGTATTTTGGTCATGAATGATTAAAACTACTTTTCTTCCACTGGCTAGCAGCCAGCATGGATTTGTCAAGATGAGTTCATGGCAAATTAATCTGATTCCTTTCTTTGACAAGATAACTGCCTAGTGAATAAGGGGAATTTAGTAGATAGGATAAATCTGAACTTTTTAAAAGGCTTCTGACACTTTTCTACATAGTGGTCTCATAGCAAACGAGTGAAAGATGATCTCAACACAGTCATAACAAAGTCGGCGATAACTGATTGAAAAATCTCTCTCAAAAAGTAATCAAGGGCTTCACTGTCAAACCTGGAGGGAATTGCCAGGGAAGTCTTTGACCCGCGTGCGATTTTATTCAACACTTTCATTAGCAGAGTTGAGTGACAGAACAGAGTACATCGGGAGAATTATGGGAAGGGATGCAAGCGGTTTAGATGACAGCATCAGAATCCATAATGATCCCAATAAACTGGAAAGGCAGCCCGAAATCAGCAAGGTGAATGTCAATAAAGGCAAGTGCAATGCACCACGTGTAAAGAGGGCAAATCAAATGCATAAGCGCAGTATAGGGAATAGCTGGCTCTGCTGCTGTGAGGCTGGAGAGGATCTGGGATGAAAAGGGAGGGGGAAGGTGATAGGCAACTGCAGACTGAATGTAACACAACAGTGGGCTAAAACCTGTACATCTCACTCTGGAAGGTATCAGGAGCAATGCCATAGGCAAACTGAAGAAGGCATTTATTCTGCTGGGATTAGGGCTGGTGAGACATCTTTTTTTTTTTTTTTTTTGATACAGGGCTTTAAGAAAGCTGTAGACCAGCTGGAGAGAGAGGAGATCAATCAAAATCTGTTACAAGACAGGATCTCAGGGGAACAGTTGGAGGAACTGACTTTGGTTTAAGCTGATGGAAGCTGAAGGGGAACATGAAGAATGGCTTCTACCATGGAAAGAGTGTGCTTGAAAGGGAAAAAAATGTTGGTCCTCTGTGTTTTCTGAGGGTCAATCAGGTCAGTTAGGAGGGAATGAAAGACTGATGTTGGAAATACAAGTTTCCAACATCAGCCCACCAAAACTTTTCAGCTGTGGGTGGATTCAGACCATGGGCATAGCCACCACCAGATTTGGTAGACTCCACTTCATCAATGAGTATCTGTCAAGCTTGCTCCAGGTATCCTCGTACTGCCTCAGTATGGCAATTGGACCAGGCAATCCCTTGAGGCTCCTCCCAACCCTACGTCTCTCTGATGTTGCAGGGAGAATAAGGTACAGCTGAAAATCTCTGTTATATGTTAAGCAAGGCAAAGCTAGCAAAGCTTGCTTTGTCTAGATGGCTGCCTATCCTTTAACATTTAGTGACGTTTTATGGTCCGTGATGTAGTGGCTGCATGTTAGCTCTGCATATTCACTCTATATCACTTCCATATTTGAACTGTAAAATGTGCATGCACGCACTGGAGTACACTCATCCTGGGGAAGTTCAGCTCCCTGCAGAAATGCTGTTGTCATCCAAATCGTGTGAGGCATTGAGAGATGAATGGGGGTGTCCAACACTAAAAGCTTTAGTGGCATTTTTTCTCAGGTACAAGGGCTGCATGGTAGCATTTGTATTCTCTAACATATTTGGAAGGCATTGTTCGGAGGTGACAAATCTTGAATCAATTATTTATGGAAGAAGAACCTGTTCTCACTGTGGGTCTGAATCAAGTCCATCTGCAGGAAACAGAGGGAAATTAATTTTGGTAGGGGAGTTTGGCTTTTTTTGGCTTTAAAAGTTTTTGTTACTGAAATATAGTTCTCAGCTAAATGTTCTTGCCTCCGTGTTTTCATCAGGACTTTTTCATTAAGAAAATAAAGACTTACACTAAAGAAAGAGAAAACATTAATTTTACCTTGGAAATGTTATTTTCCCCTCTTTTTTCCTGTCTCCATTCCTTTTACATATATTTTTTAAAAAATTCCACATCTTTTGTTATTACCCACTGGAAGAATAGTAGAAGGGTGGAAGTAGAATCTCTCTTAAAGATGGAGAAAAAAGAGAAAAGAGAATTTGGGGGAATTTTCTCACTTTCAACAAGGTCTCTCTTTTTCCGGGGGAAACTAAGCAAGTAGGTAAAAGGAAGAAGGCCAGGAGATAGAAAAAGATATTTTTTAAAAGTTGAAAGTTTAATAAGCTTTCATCTTATTTTGTCTACATTTTTGTTGCATAACAACATGAAGGATTTTGTAATAGAGCAGAATATTTAATGTCTTCTAAAGTATGTCACGAAAATTAAAGCATATTTCAAAGCTCTATTGTGAAGCATAATCAGAATTGAAATAGGATGAAGTTGATGGAAAAGGGGTTATAAATATCTGCCATTGATTTCTACATGGTGATGTGACAATTAGAGATGGCTTGGAGGCTGAATTCCTCTGCAGGAAAAAGCCCAGCTCTATAGAAGTGGCATTGTGTTGAGTTCTGTGTCAGTTTTTCCTCAGTGGAAGATGGTCAGTTTTGAGGTAAAAGCCCCTTAAATTGGATCTTTCCTGAAGTTGGAACACTGGAAGTAGCAGTCATATCTGTGTCCCTTCAAAATTTGTGTTTGTGTGCGTGAACATGCCAACAGTAATGGTAGCAGCTAGGGAAAAACAGTAATTCTTACAATGTATTGGCAAGGTTGAACAGCCTGAAAGCATCATCAGTTGTCACGCAGACAAACATTATCTGCCTTTAAATGGGGTGTTGCATCCTTTAAGTCTCATCTCTCTTGCCTCATATGTGTTTGAATGACATTAGGTTAAAGGCTAGGAGGGCAGAGCGAGGTGTGATGAATTCTTACCTATTTTTTAAAAGCATTTAATCGGGTCCTTCGGTCCTTCCTGAACTGGGACCTTAAACATGTGGTGTGTTTTAAGCACTCAAGTAGTCCCACTGACCTCATTGTTGCTTAATGCGAGCTTACCTTTAAGTGTGTTTCTGGCGGCAAGCCATAATGAAAGGAACATTTCTGACATTTAAGGTTTATGGGTGGGTCTTCCAAATACAGTCAAGAGGGAATTAGGAGGGTCAGTCCCATTTGAAGGTCGCTAGGACTCATGCCTGAAATTCATGTAGGCATATTGTAAAACCTCACCATCCATTTCAGCGAGTTCCCATGTATGGAAATTGGTTTTTTACAAGATATGTTTGAATGATCACCTGTTTGGTAAAGACACAGGAACAAACTATCATTCCTTTATATGGTGAAAGAACTACCTTCATTTGCCCTTCTTCTTCCTCCTTGACCAGAAACATTTTAAAGCATGGAATCTGATGGATGTGGATGCTTCCACTCCATTATTTTTGAATAGGAAATTGAGGCATAAAGGTTACTACTGCCTCATTATGCAGACATTTCCTGCCCAAATTGATAGTCTGCCTTACCTAAAGGAAATCTAACTTTCTAGTTAATCAAACACAATCTTTCTAGCACTTGAAAGAAAAAAAAAAAAAAGGCAAGTCAATGAGGTAAGAAAGAAGTTCAGAAAAAAGCTGTTGGCATCAATGCTGTATCGGAAAATATTGAAAGGGCTGGAGGATGTAAGTCTGAAATGATTAAATGTGGTGAAGATTGGTCATGCAAGGAGCTTGTAATCAAGTCTTCTTGTCTGAAGATTAATGAAGTGAAGGAGGAGAGAAGGGGAAAACAAGTGTGTGAGATGCCTACAACACCCGTGGCATGGTCACAGCCCTTGGAGGTTGGCCAACCCCCCCTTTCCCCATGCACAAGGTCATTTTAGCAGAGAGGTCTGGTTGGTGGCGTGCAAGACTCTGGGTGTGCTTGTGTGCGAGTGACGGTGTGTTAAGCCCTATCACATACGTTTCAGTTGCAGCAGGGGCTGAAAGCTGGTCCTGCTGAGAAGTGAAACCCAGGTGAGCCTGCTGGTGTCTCGTGGGACCTTGCGGGAGCTGATGTGGTCAGTGCCACTGAGCTCCTTGTCCCCTTTCTGTTCCTCGGGTAGGAGCAGGCGGGTGCCCATGGTTGCACCCATGTCGAGGTTGCTCTGCTGTCTTTTCTGGGAAGTCGAGGGCTAGCGTTGGCTGTTCGATGGGATTTTAAATGGCGGAATTAGAGAGATTTATCTGAAGCATTAGTCTTCATTTCAAAATAATAAATCTTCATTGGCAGAACTTCCTTAATATTTTTCAGGGATCGTAACAGATGCACATTATTTGTGTTGTGTTGATGGGCTTTGGAGCAGGATTACAATTTTAGGAAGGTAGTGACTTGATAGATCCCACAGCCTGCTTTGGGCATTTTTGGAAAAAAAAAAAAAAATTCCCAAGCTTCAGAGCAGGGCCCAGCACTGCAGCTGTGTTACATATTCTACCAACAGCTAAAGGAGGAATCTGGGAAAGCACAAGCTTAAATCAAGTTTCTGCGTAACCTGTTAAAAAAACCACCCCAAACTCAGGAATATCAGAGAGTATTAATGAATAAAATCCTAAAGTGCTTTGCTAAACAGAGGACTTAATGATAAATATTGGGGGTCTCTCAAGTAAAATACTCTCTAGCTATCTTAGCAAAGAGTGAGATTTAAACTCCCTTCATTACAGACAGAATAGCCAGAAAATTATTAATATGGTTTATGCTTCTTATAAGCAAGAGAAGCCATTAAAACCTCCTAAATGTTTGCAACATTGTAAGGGGTGATTAGAGGCTTTCAAAGGAGTTTAATGGAAACTGCATCAGTATGGAACACCCACATGAACACATAGAATAGGAGGGACAGGAATTTGAGCTGAGTAGATTTGACCTAGCCTAATTAGTCAGATTGTTGTTGTTGTTTTTACAGTCTGTTATTGATATACAAACACGCTGTTGAAGAATTAGTAATCTAAAACATTGCAGTTCATTAGAGTTTTTAGTGGTGCTCTAATAGCCATGCTCCATCTGGATGATAATAAGAAATAATGGACCATAGAGAAGTTATGCATCTTCACCTTATAATCCATTTTCAGCCAGCTGAGAAAGCATCAAAGAGGATGTTTGCTGAAATACATCACTTTGCAATTATAAATTCAAAGGGAACAAACAGAGTCCTGTGTTCTTTCTCTCTGCACCAGATATTATTCCTTTCTTCCTTTGCGTGCTGCACAAGTATTTCTAACCAAATTTATACTGTGGATAAAGGCACGTCATTGTGTCAATATGACACAGACATCTCTGCAGTGGCACGACATTTTTAATGGTTTTTATGTTACTACAATAAGAATGTCAGAATGAATCAGACTTTCTTATAGTTTATTGACTTTCAGGTTGCAATTGTAGCAACAAAGCATCTTCACGTATAATGGCAACGTGTGGAGGTTGTTAACTAATGTGTTTTCGTGTGTACATGAAAAGGAGAAGGAGTCAGTTGTGGTCTCTTTTAATTGGTAGCGTTTAACACAGGAACAAGAGCTTTTGGGTAGAGATGTCTAAAGGTTAAGGCTCTCATCTAGGAATGTGAAACCTTTAGTTTCATTTCCAGATCTTACATTTGGTAGAATCATGAACTTCAGCATTTGATAAATTTTGTGGTTCTTTTTTCCTCTCCAAACTTATGCCTGATTTATTGGTTTAAATGTTAAATGGTTGGGGGCAGGAACTCCACATGTTTTTGTACAGTGCCTACCAACGTAACGTTACAGGGAGCCAACAAAAACAAATGAAAATGTTCCAGGAGTCACAAAAGAGTAGCTGACAGCACTGAATTAGTCTGAATTTCTGTAGTTGACTTCATGTAACTGGTTCGGGCCTCACGTCAAATTCAAGGAGTGCAGGAGGCGTTTAATTTTTACCAATCTACACTTTAAAAGCTCAGGTTGAATGCAGAGGTAAATAGGGGATACTGTCCATTGCTATGGCCAATCTAATAGCTTTCATTCAGGATATTTCATGATAGCCAGAAGTTCATGTGGGTCTGAGGCACAGCATTTGTGGGAAGAAATCAGATGAACCTTCTAGTTCATCCTGATTTAAAAAAAATAATAAAATACATATATTATTTTGCTTCAGGGGATGCAGCCTACCAAATAGGACTGAAGGCAATTCTTCCTACCATGAGCAGTATGTTCAATGGTAAATAGTTCCAGGATTAACATAGCCAGGGCATATGGGAACAGTATGGATTTGTGCTGAAATTAGTGCCTGTCTCTTGCTTCTCATAAGAATGTGATGAGCATGTGTAGGCATAAATGCAATGGTCCAATATATCCTGATCTTTTAAATTGATGTATTAGCATGTTTAAGGCAGAGTCAATATTATTCAGTAGAATGGCAAGACATATATGGCTGACATGACAAAGCCACAACAGGTATCTTCTATAAATCTACAAAAGGTTTGGAAGTCCCATCGTAGACACTGGAAATGTAGCTGTTTACGAGAGTAGGCAGCATATTCAAAACACTGATACAGCTTTTGGGAGTTTATTTCCCATTCACTTTCAGACACATCTTGGCTTTTACATCATGCTTCCTTTTTCTGAGAATTTTTCCCATTATAATCAACATGGAACATTTTTAACTAGTTTAGGATCTGCTCCTTGCTCCCTTCTTAAGTCCCCAAACAACCCAGAAATATTAATTATAAAAAGGAAATGTGAGATAAAAAGTACTAAACAGGCAAGATTAAGATAAACCATCAAGTCATTACTCTGAGTTCCCTGACCTCCAAGCACTAGGTCTTGGAGTACTAAGCCTTAATAGTAGATTAATATTAGACAGGTTTTTTTCCCACAAAGAACAAGAAACCAATTTAAAATTCTCACTTTTTTTAAAAGTTTTTAAAATTTTGATGATTTTGCCATTGGTTTGAGCTTTCTGCATGAGATTTCCTTCATTTCTTGTTCTTGCAACCTGTTTCTGGCTCAAAAATTTTGGAGTAACCTTAAGAAAAAAACATAGCAAATTCAGTTCTACTATAAATGAACAAAAATGTGATTGTTTGAATGCTTTTAATATTGAAAGGATATTTTCAAAGTTTGTATATATGTTTTATTCTAATGTGATCAATAATTGCACTGAATTTGAGACTTCTGCCTATAACCGTTGTTACTCTTACATGTGCTTCCAAAAATGAATGAAAAAGACCATATTATTCATGTAGAGCTACAACAAATGAAAAACAGCCGAACTCATTTTCCCTCAAATTTCCTAAAAACATTCACCTTGACATTGGAAAATATCAGGCCAGAACAAATTAGTCTGACGAAAGGAAGGAAGTGTAGAGTGGGAGGTGAAACTCTGTCTCAGATGGGGAATGCGCTGTTCACTCTGCGAAAAACATTTTAACTCGCTTTCTTACTCCAAACTAAATATCCTTATTTTGGTTAAAAAACCCATTGAATATACATTTATGAGACATAGTATTACCTTACTTCCATTTCCTGCCCCAAATAAAATTTTATCATCAGCTTTATATTTGTAATATTCTCTTTCATTGTTTTTTGGTCCCTTCACATTCAAGACACCTAAATGAAAATATCAAGAAAGTTGATATCGTAGGCAGAAGATTTGTTTGGAAGAGTGTCACAAAATGAGGACAAATCCATTTCTTAGATTTTGATCCTATTACTTCATTTTAGAAGCCAGTATAAAACAAAGGACTTTACTAAATTCTGTTTAGGTAGTCTAGGTGTCTGGTATATCGGATTAAGATGTTTTGATAATTATCCCATTGTTATCTTCAGGGACTCTATCCTCATATGCTGTTTTTCTTGAAATGGTTTCTGTGAAAATGCTAATTAATTTTTTTCTGAATCTTTCCCCCCAAAATTGCTGACGTGACACAACTCTGTTGACCTGGCATGCAGCTAGGTAGTTATGTACAGCTATAATTGGAATAAGGCCATCTATGCTGTGCCAGGGTAAAATCCTGACATAGTTATTCTGCTTATTTCCATGCAACCAGAATGTTATCCCTGTTGTTTTGATGAGGGGAGACCTACAGGATCCGTAGGCTCAACTATGCAACAATGTGTCTTGCTGATACTAATTTCAGATCACTTTTCCTGACAAAGTAGAGCATGGAACATGGTATTTTCGAGGCTGATTTACGTGGCATCTTCTCATTAAAACAGGGGGAAGCTTCAGCCCCCATCTCCTTTCCCATCTCCTTTCCCCTTCCCTTCCCCCTTCCCTTCCCCCTTTCCTTCCCTTCCCCCTTTCCTTTCCTTTCCTTTCCTTTCCTTTCCTTTCCTTTCCTTTCCTTTCCTTTCCTTTCCTTTCCTTTCCTTTCCTTTCCTTTCCTTTCCTTTC
>VYZW01007351.1:40244-66732 GCA_013401315.1 Balaeniceps rex | reverse complement strand
AGAGCAGGTTGCTCAAGGCCATGTCCAGTTGGGTTTTGAATATCTCCAAGGATGGAGACTCCACAACCTCTCCGGGATACCTCTTCCAGGGTTTGACCATCCTCACATTAAAAAAAAAAATTAAATGGACTTCCTTGTATTTCAGTTTGTGCCCATTGCCTCTTGTCCTGACAATGGGCACTGCTGAGAGAAGCCTGCCTCCATCTTCTTTACTGCCCCCCCGCCCAACCCCCAGGTGTTTATACACTTTGATACACTCCCCTCTTGAGCCTTCTCTTCTCCAGGCTGAACAGTCCCAGCTCTCTCAGGCTCTCCTTGTATGTCAGATGCTCCAATCCCTTAATTTTCTTGTGGGTTTTTTGCTGGACCCACTCCAGTATGTCCACGTCTCTCTTCCAGCCCAGAACTAGACATAGCACTCCAGATATGTCTCACCAGGGCTGAGCAGAGGGGAAGGATCTACTCCCTCAACCTGTTGGCAATACTTTTCCTAAAGCAGGCTAGGATGCTTTTGATGGTGTATACTTAAAAGCTGTGGAGAGCAATGTACAAACCCCTCACATTAATGCTATTTGATAGTATTCAGGGACCCATCTCTGGACTGTGTTCAATTCCTCCTACATAGCGCACTCCTGTTGTCTAGTGCAGTTCCGTGACTATTTTTGTTACTGTGATAGTTAACATCACTAAGGATTAAGTGTCTGTTCCTGGGGAATAACTGGACAAGAAGCTTATAGGCAGGACTGTTTCCAGTTACTGGGAAAAGCTCTGCAGGGTGAAATGCTAGAGCAGCTAAGGTGTCCACGAGATACTTTGCGGTGGACGATCTGGAATATGCTACAGCAGAGGGTACCTGGTGGCATCATTCACAGCAAGAGGAATCTCTGTCCACGTGTCTGCACATGTGCAAGCACACTCTGGGAAGGGTAAGGAACTACTCCATACGGGAATTCTCCAGAAAGTTATTTCTCCACTCATCTCTGGTGGGTTTTCCTCAGTGTGTGTACTACAATGCTATCATCTGGCAAAGCCTAAACTCTCATCAGCTGTCTCCACAACTCCAGGCCTGCGTGCAGCCTGCGTGATCTCCTTAGCAAGGCACCCTGCTGCTTGTCAGAGCAAAACCCACTGCCAAAATTCCTTCCACCAAGTCTCATACCCTGCATCTGCCTCTTTTTTTCCCTTTTGCTCCCTGTCCCAAAATCTGACTTGCATTAACAGCTGGAAGAGTTCATCTTCTAGAGTAGGATCTGTGTCTTTCCACCAGCAGTTTAATTTACTGTGCTGGCAAGTTGAAAGCACTTGCACACAAGGGCTTAGGAAGAACAGGCAGATTCTCCCACAGTCTGCCACAAATGAATTCATAGAGCAGTACACAAAATAATGCAGCGTGACAAACCATCAGCCAACCTGCTGAAACCCAGCCTGGCGTAAGACTAATCCAGCAGCAGGACTTTGCTCTAGGCCTGCTTTACCTGGCCCAGATAAGTCCCAAGTCACTGTACAGCTGAAGTATACTTACAGGTAATGCTGGGCAGTCAGTCTTGGGGACTGGCATCTGCTCTGAGGACTTGGGTTGGCTGTAGTCAACTATGAGCCTTTCCTCAGCAAAATTCAACCTGTTCCCACATCCTCCCTATCCTGCTTTGCCTGTGCATCTCACGAAGGAGATGTCAGGAGTCCGTGCCTGGTTGTTCTGCCACCGTTCCCAGCAGGGCAGTCCCTTCATTGATGGGGATAGTGGAGAGCAGTCAGCAACCAAGTATTTCTGCCAGCATCCTCATTGCTGAGTGGATGGCTTGCAGCCCAAGCTAGAGTACAGCATTAGCTTTTAACCTCTACTGCCAGTCCTGAAAGGAAGTGAACAATAAAACATGTGCTTGCAGTTCTGTGATAAAATTATGTCTAGGGAAATAGCCCAAAGTGTACGTCTTGCTCAGTTTTAGTCACGTTTGGATTAATGCCAGCGTTCCACCACCCTAATATAAAGAATATGCAAAGTATATATTAACCTATAACCTTTATAGCATAAAAGCACATGGGTGTTAGTCCACAACACACAGCCACACACATGTATACACTCACAACATTATTTGGCCTTTGTGGACACTGATTAACAGCTTTTCACATTTCCATGCTTGCAAATATTGAGGCGAACAAAAATTAAGAACAAAAACCAGTCCTGAGAGTACCATGGCATCACCAATGTAGACTTGTAAACATGAATACAACAAATGTTCCCAAATTAGTTTTTGTGTATTTGTTAGCCAGGATTGGTTCACACAACCTGGATGGGCTTTAAAAGCCTCTTGATAGCAGATGTGCCATGAATGAAGAGCAGAGCACTAGTGAAAGAACAACAAACTGCGTCTTTCAACATCTTTGAGTTGGCAGGTCTTTGCAATCTTCTTAAATCCATTTGCAATTAAGTGATTTTTTTTTTTTCTAGAAGGACAACCCCTTAATTTTCATCTTTCTGAAGATCAGGGTCAGTGAAGGGGTAAGAGGCACTCTAAGTTTATGCTGATTGCCAGGGGGCTGGCACAGTCCTGGGCACAACCGCCAGGAACATCTGAGCTGCTCTAAGCTATGCTGGGATGACAGAGCCCCACTTCTGCCCTCCCCTCCTCATCCCTTGCCTGCCCATGGTGGGGTGGGGGGCAGGTGGGATAGAATAAAGTTCCATTGAGGAGGGGTTTTCAGCTGTAACTTTAAGCAAGCCATCATTATCATGGCTGAGGATCAGTCCCAACACTTATCTCCTGAGTCAGCTGAGTAGAGTGCAGTTTACAGGATGTGGCTTGTTAGTGATTTAAAATTGGACATCCTGTTTGCTTTGCATGGATGTCAGTCTGTGGTAGCACTTAAAAGCAGAGATTTCTCAAGGGTCCCTGGCCATACTGTCTTCTTTCCCCTGTGCCCGTGCACTTCATTGCTTTGGGTGGAACAGCGCCAGATTACATCAGCTGAGAATCAGGCACAGGCTTTCCAGTGAGGAAAAGAGAAGTGAAAATGGCAGTCAGTCCTGCTCAAATGAAGTTAAATATAAATTCAGACTTTTTTTCTCTCACACACACAAAGATGCTGAAATTGCATATGAGAAGTTCCTTTCATACCATCTGGTAGAGAACAAAAATCACCGGGACCCATTCATTGCCTCTGTTAGGAGATCTCCTTGCTTGGGTAAGCACACCAAGCGTGCATGTTTACCCTCCTGCCACCTGTGCTGGGATGGTGCCTGGCAAACAAACATGACTGTGAGACTTGCAGCATGGTTGTCCTCCTGTGTCACTGTTTTGTACGCGTACCTTTACATGGTTCTTCGGTTTTGGGGGCTCTGGGTGAGTATCAGGTAACCTCTACATAGCAGAAACATTAAAAAAGTGTGGGGACGCTTGATTGACATTATCTGCTAATAACCAAAAGAAAGACAAAAGAGATCTTCAAAAAGCCAGCGACACTTTCAGAAAACCAAGAGGCAGTTTGGGAGAGAGTGTGATATCCTGAAAATCTGCATTTGAGAGAGTGTAGGGAGACTTTGTCTAGAAAACTGTTGAGCAGAATGAAAAACTCATTTGTATGCTTTAGAGGTGCAGTATCATTGGATGGTATTTTGTGCAAACAAGCTGGTAGCTCACACTACCACTGACTTTTTGCACTAGTTTGTCAATGTGATCCGTGACTCATACAATAAAAGATCATTAAATGGACTTGCTAAAAATCCATTGGTAAATGAGGTATTTTGCATGTTAGCTGCAGCATCATGTCTGCCTGCTGTCTGAGTCAAAGGCGCTCACCAACTGTAATGTCATTTCTGAGTGCTAACTGCTAAACGTAAGTAATACCATGTATTTAGTCCTCACAGAAAGGCTTTCAAAACCCATGCCATGAAACTAATGGATGGCTTTTTCTTTTTGGCTCCCATCCGTCCCCTGTTTTCTTCTCTTCCCCTTTTCCCCATATTTAATTTTCTTTTTTCTGACCACTTATGCTTTCCCATTCTAACCACGTCTTCATGTTTCACTCTGTCTTGTGCAGAGAAGTTTTTCTTTAGCCTCTGCACAGAGCTGGCAAGGGGACAGCCTAATGCAATGAGCTGTCTGGGGTAGAAAATGTCCAACTGCGAGGATCAAAGTTGTTCTTCAAAGAGAGAGAAAGTCAATGTTGTGTAATGCCTGCGTTCCTGGTGACCTCCTTGGCAGTGAAATGGGAAGAAGGATGAGCCCGTGCTTATGAGGCTAGTCTGGGCACCTGGGGACCTGGTTCAAGTCCTCTCTCTGCTGCACACTTCCTCTGTGAGTCTCAACAAGCCCCTTACAGCCTGCTGGATTTTTGGACATCTATGCAGGACTGTGTAGGACTTTTCACAAGTGTACAACGAGTTCTGAAAATCTGACAAGGAATCATCTGCCTTCTTTAGCACCAAAATACTCTTCAACTGGTGGATGATTTCTTCTCCCAGTACCTCCATTCCTTTCTGTAAAATAGTGATTTCTTGCCTTGTAGATGAGACAAAAACACTACTGGTGGTGGAGCTGTGCAGACAGTGCTGTGCTATATGGGTGCTGTAAGGAGAGATAATGTTCTGCTATATTTGGCTCTAGGGCATGGAGAGACTCAAGCATAGTTTATTTAAGCCCTAATCTCTTGAGCCCCCTCTGAAATAAATGAATGGCCCTTGTATGTGAAAATTAGCATTATGTATATTTGTTTAAAATGAGTGGATTCTTTTTTGGTGATGAGGAAAGAGTATATATTAAAATACCCAGTCACAAACACTTTTTAATATTTTTTTTGGCACCGGTGGGCTCTTTTTCAGTTGGTTTTGTCAGCCACATTTCCTTTCTGAACAGAGGTTACATACAACAATTGGATGAACAATTGTAGAAAACTCTCAGGGGGGGCATTCTTGAAGACAAGCCTGCATGAGATCATGTTATGAGTGTGGCTTGGCTGTGCTTTTATTCAGTAGGTGATCTCATTCATTTAAAGTACTAATCATTTTAACAGGGAATAACTGCAGCTATCCAAAACTATAGCAAAAAAGTGATCTTGCAAGATTTCCTGTGAATTTTGCACAGAAATATCCGTTTCTATGCTAGCTGATTGGGTGCAAACTGGATACTGCTGGTTAGACAAATGAATAAAGTAAGTTTAATACAAGCAAATAAGATTATTCACTACAGTGACGGCTTTACCAGGTTTATTGTTTTTCTCTAAATACACATTTTATAGGTTGCTTTTAGATTGTTAGCTTTTGGGAAAAAGACCATGTAAACATCTGCATTTCTACAATTTCTATCTCACTGGGGGTCTTGCTGGGGCCTCTGGATACTATGATGATATAAATATTAAATACAATCTAACAGATTAAATATCCTGGGACAGGTTAGCCTATGATTACCCCTGAAATGCCTACAGAGCATTTCCTCCAGTGTTCCTCAATAATGAAGAAATCCCTGGCTGGACCAATTATTTGCAAGTTCAAGAGTCAGTACAGACTCTTGGCTAGAAAACTTACTTGGGCACAATCAGCTGAAAACTTTGAAATGTCTCTCAGAGCAAAAAATAAAAATGTTTACAGCCAGAAATAACAAGGCTGGGAAGTTAAATTAGAAGCAGGGACCAAGAAAGGCTTTGCCTAATTCTGGTTTCAATCAGTGACTGCAGCAGTCATCAGGAGCAGGCGTTGCTGTGGGTTTGAGAATAATGACTTTATTTTAAGTAGACAGAAGTTGTTGGCTTGACCCAATTGCTGACAACCAGTCTCCCCTAAACACCCCACATGGGGCCAGATCCTGAAGTCCTCCTGTGGTTTTTCTCCAAGCCAGTTCTCACTGCAGTCAAAACTTGAGCAGACACAGCCTCAGTATTTGGCCTACACCTATTGCAGACTCTTTTGGTCTCTTAAAACCACCATAGAAAAATAAATCCCAGTGCCCAGGTTTCATTTTCAAGTCTCAAACTCCTCTGCACTGTTGGCCTGTTTTTTGTGCAGTGAGTTGAGAGTGGGATATAAATTACAAGTCTCTCTACTAAGCTTCTTGCACCTCTTGGGCTCGAGTTTCAACAAAATAATAGATTACCAGGCTTGAACTCGTGCAGCAGGGACGGCATATTGTATATGAGCTTGATCCTGCCAGGGGTGGAGCAGCTTGGGAATATCCAAGGTCCCCCTCACTGAAAGTAACGAAACTAGATGTTACACAGCTTCTTGGAAGAAGAGACCATGTTAGCTTCCCTTGGGCAGTCTTCCCAGTCTGGCTTTCCCAGTGCTCAGGACCAAGGCCTCCAGACAACTGCCACAATGTAAATGTTTAAATATATGATTTAAAAAACCAACAGGGAGGTGAACAGCTGAAAGGGGAAGCAGCCTCAGAGGAGAGAGGCTAACAAATGCACGCACACACCCATTAGAGTACAATGGACAGAAAACCAGCACAACAGAAGTTGGAATTGCTGCTTTCCATCAAGAGGAGAGATTGTAAGATCAGTATGATTCAGCCTGAGGGTATAGCCATAGCATGGAGGAGAGTTGATCTTGTGATTTGGGGCACTAGACGTACTTTGGAAGGTTTGGGTTGATCATCTTTTGTTTCCCCACTTTTTGGTTTTTTGTCCTCTGTTAGGGCACCTCATCTCAACGTGCCTCATGTTCCCCTTTGTTTAGATGCATCCGTAGGGAGGCTATTTCTTTCTAGAGAGGCTGGCACTCCTAGATGCTAGTGAAATGTGAATAATCTCTGTCATGTGGTGCTTAATGTCTCCAAGTAAATCAGCGGAAATGATTGATTTTTTTTTCTTAAATAATGACTTCTTAGCAAACACAGAATGAATCTGAATTTCCAATTCCCACCTGATTGCTCTATATTATTTCAATAATTTGCATGTGAGCTTCATTAGATATCTCAGTATGATATCTGTTCTGAACAGCAGTCAAGAAAATCTGAGGTCTGTACAGAAACTAGAAGAATTTTCCGACCAACTTTAATGTGAACCAATTTGGTTTCTCTTTCCATTGGATTGAATTAGTTAATTTAGAGAAAGTAGTAATGTGTTGTGAGGTACAGGCTTATCCTAGTGAAACTTTCTTGCTGTTCTGAAAGTGACCTTCCACAATGATAATGTATCTGCCTGTATAGATACAAGGAAAGCCTTTGTGCACTCTTAGAAACAAATTCCAATGTTAAAGCTGCTTTTCCTGAGTCCCCCACAGATGACGTCTGCTGCCTTTTGAGCTGTACGCCTCTAAAATACTTCCACGGATTTAGGAGCCTGAGCGTAATGGCACTGTATTGGGCTGCAGCTAAAGCAGTTCAATAGGAAAACAGACTGAGCTGTTAGAACAAGTATTAGGGGATCTTTTAAAGGCAGAGCTGTTACTGCCGGCATTATCCCAAAAGATTCCAGCATGAGTTCTGATGCATGTGCCTTTTCAACGGACTAATAATTAAAAGCTGGTTTTGTTTTTTTCCCCTCCCCCCATCAGTTTATCATGGTAAATGCAAATATTATAGGGCAAATTTATTTGCTTGCCACAAGAGTAGCCAGAACAGCTTTTTTTCATTGCCACCCCTCTCTTTGTACCAATCTAACCCACACCTAAGGCTGTGGTGGAAGTGGTTTGGCCCTTTTCAGTAGAACTGGATTTTAAGATCTCAGGCAGCACGTGAATACGCCGTTACATGCGGCCTCTGACGAGGCGCCCTCCTCCCACGTCCCAGAACTGCTGTCAGCTTTGGGGCTCCTCAGATGGCACCGCCACCTCCTCCCTGGCTTGCTCAGTGCCAGAGCAGCCGTCCTCAGGAGGAAGAGCCAGCTCTTGAGGTCCGGACTGCCCTTGCAGGCACAGGGCTCCTGCTTTGGCAGCAGGTTAGGTCAGAAGTGCTGCTGCTCTGGCACCGTGCAGCCACTGCTGCGAGTCCTGGGAGCCTCCAAAAAGCATCCCAAACAGGAGACATCGAGAGAGAAGGTCTGCTAGGTTTAACTTTTGCTTTGGAAATGTGACCCTGAATAATTTCTGTCGCTGCTAGCCTCAGAGGATAATGTGTAATCTTTGCACCTCTATACCACAAAATGAATTATATCTGTAGCGTTTGGAGATTGCATTTAAAATAGGTTGGTAAATCAAGGGAAATGGACAAATGCACGCTCTGAGTACTGCACGCTCTGAGTACTGCACTTTGTGTTCATGTAACTCCTCTGAATGCCTTCTAAAGTATTAGCACCAAGGAAAGAAGAATAATTAAGTAAGCTATTAATAACTCAGGGACACTCCCTGTCTCAAATGTACTTTTATCTTATAAATGTAAGGTCAAAGCTTAAGAGCGAAAAGACTTATTAAAAATGAATGCTACAGAGAACCCCTGTCCCTTGCCGCTACTCCAGCTGTGTTTGAAAGGTAGTACTTATTTTCTTTAATAACAGAGCTTGAAAAAGAACATAATTAAATAAAAAGCTATGGAAATACATAGAATATTGGGGTCTAACTTGAACAATTACCATCACTTTCAGTGAGCTTTCCATCATGCCAAGGGTGATTCTTGTAAAAAAAACATTTGCATTATTTTAGAGAGGAAAATTCTGATTCCACTAGTAGTATCTTTAATCATCCAGCCAATATAAAAAAATATTATTTTTGAACATCCAAGTGTCATTTTGAGGATGTCACACAAAGCAGGGAAGCAAGGAAACAAGAACTGATTTTCTCTGACCCTTATTTGAAATGTTTTATCTTGAAGGAATGTTATCATTTTTTTTTTCAGCCTTTTAAAATATTAATTTTATTTATTCCTCTCTGTGGCTTTGAACTGACCTTTAGAGTCTAGAAAGCAAAACTGACTGTATTACTGATTTTTTTTCCTTTTACTTTGCATTCATAAGTCCCCTATTCATCTTCCTGCTTAAATAAAACCGGATTCAACTCACCTAACTCCAGGCATCTAATTAAGGTACCTAAGTTCAAAGTATGGTTGGTCTACTTGCCTTCTACTGTCAATTGACACAGATAGGCACTTTCTGAGCATGATCTCAAGCCACTTAATATTTAAGTGCCCTCTGGAGGTGTCCTGTCTCTCTGTCTTGTCAACAGAGGGTACCTAGGGTGACATTGTGCCTAGGCTGTGTCTCTCATTTATGCACCTAAAATTAGATAGAATTAATCTAGACCTAAGAGGCTTTATAGTTTAATTTGCTATTCCATAGTGTATTGGTTGTTGGCAAGGAAGTATTTTCCCTTTTTTAAAAAAAAGAGAGTGTATGAAATGTGCGTATGTGCTTATACATATAAAATATAACTGAAGGAGATTTGTATGCAGAAATAGAATTGAAAGGGCAGGTGTCCTCCTGAGCCTGCCTCAGCGCAGCAGAATGACTAGACGGTCTGCTGAGATCCCCCTTGACAGGGTAGCCTGCTGTCTTCTTCCTCCACTAACATCTTCTTGCCCTATAGCATCTTCTCACCTTCAGTCACTTGTACTTTCTTTGCAAAGGACAAAGCACTTGCCAGCTACACAAACTAAATAAAACCATTAGTTCTCATTTTTCTTTCACTTCTCTAATACCAAAATTACCACAAATCCCATGAAAATCCTAGACTGGAGAAACTTTTTTTTTGTAGTAGTAGTAGTAGTAGTAGTAGTAGGTTAAACTCCTGCAAGAGTTCATCTGCCATCCCTCACATTATGGTCTTAAATCACTTACCTAGAAAAGGACAATTTATTGACTTGCCTATGTTCATTTCCAGGTAAAGAAAGTATGGATTAGGTAGTCAAGTCCGTCTCTGCACTCTTAGTGATATTGGCACAGTTGCTTAAGAGATGTTGCTATTAAGGCATCCCACCCCTACGTAGATCACATCCCCTGTGGCCCTGGCTTCAGGAGAACATACTTGGTCTTGCCATGAGAAAGAGGGAGAAATGATATCTCATTGCCTTTCACCTTTGAAGAGGAAGGCTTCGTCTAGACCAAGAGGCTACTGAGCTGTAACTGCCTGGAGTCCTGCCCCTTGGTTGTCCACAGAGGGGACCTGGCTGAGGCAACCCATGCACCCTCCACCTGGGTTTAGCTCCTGCAGCACCCAAACCATGGGGTGCTGGTGTAAACCCCAGATTCACTCATAGCAGTGTAGGCTATGGTTGTGCTAAGCATCTAAACACAGAAATGACTGGGTCTACTAGAGGTATCAAAGAGAGAGATGATGAATGATGCTAGTGTTAGCATGGACAACGTAACTGGTCACTTAAACAGCAACAAGAATGTCCCCGTAAACTAAGTAGCCTATTTCTCCTGAAATTTTCATAGGAGAAAAATATAGTTGTTTCTATATGGAAATGCTCGGAGAGCAGTGCAATACTTTAATGACAAGAACTGTCCTAGCAACTGTATTACTGGTTTTGGACTTCTTAGCTGTGAGGTGTACATCTTCTCTATAGCAAATATAAAACTTCTAGAAACAGGTCTCCTTTTCTTGGCTACTTTTTCTGAACCCTTAGAAGTGGCCCCTCCAAAGGTAGAAAACTATTGGCCTAGGCACACGGGAAAATAAGTTCCTTATAAGTTTACTTAGACATTTCAATATATTCTAATATATTATTATTGGATGAGAACAGCATAGAAATCTAGATAGATTACATTAGATAGCTAAGTACTTTTTTAAAATAATAATTTGCTTTATTTGGTAATGAACAGTTAATAATTACTTCATACTGAACACAGAGTTTTCAAATGTGATTATATAGCTTAGATTTCAAAATCATATATTTAGATTTATACTTGGCAATTAGGAGCCTAAATGTAGTTTAAATATGACAGCATTTATTTCCTTCATGTCTGTGTCATTTTGCAAGCTGAATGCACTGTATATATCTTACTCCAGCTTGGATTATCATACTCTGTTTTAACCATAGTGGGTCTAGAATTAGAATTTCAGATACCAAAGCTCTCAACGGCTGGGAAATTTCATATTCTGAAATGAAACAAACTGTGTAGCTGAGATTCCTTTCCAGCAGTGACATGTGACATGCTACTGTGGGGTTTTTCTATACTCTCAGCGCTGACTTTGCGTTGCTCCTGCTGAAGAATAATCTTTTCTTAGAGAAGTTTTCAAAAATCCCACCCTCATCTTATTTTACAGTGCATCCAACATACTGGGGAGGTCTTCTTTGGACACGATTTTAACGTTGTTCAAATTCTGTAGGAAAGTGCTATATTACACTGTGCTATGGTCTGGTAGAGGAACCTTAGTGTGATACGTATCAGGTATATGCACATCTAGACAATTTTTGCAGTGCTGCTTGGCTGTCATGGCCCCAAGGGCACCACCAGTGCTGACCATCCCTACCCAGCCCCCTGGGGGTCCCCCCACTCTGCCCATGGCTCAGCCCTCTGGGGCCATCAGTCCCTGCCCAAGCAATGCCGTAGCAGTGCTAGTCTTCAACTACCCACAGCCCTGCCCTGCTGGCCATGGGTCCCATCGATCCAGGCCCATCCATGGGCCAATGTCCCAGCCTGTCCCCTTTGCCAGAGAGGTGACTGGTGGTCTGGACTCTTGGCTGAACCTGGCTACAGTCTGTCCCACTCCCTCGCTGGGGTACTGTGGGGCTGGGCCCTTGAGATCAGGTTGGGACGGCATCCAAATTAGCAACAAGCATTTAACTTTCTGCTCTTGGTACAGGCTCAACGCTGACATGTGATGCATCTCCTGGTGTTTGTCTTCTGTACTTATAATTTGTTTTTATCAAAATGCTCATTGACCCAGGAAGGCTTAACATCTTTCACGATTCACCAGCTTGTTAAGGCTTAAGTTGTTTGGAGTAAGCTCTTTTCTGTTTATTATTCTCTTCTTGAGATATTTAGTGCAGCTCACAACATATTAGCCCATGGTTTTGGAAAAGTTAAACCACTGGCTACTAGAGTACATCTGATGGACTGGATGAGTGGCTAAAAATAATCCCCAGTGTATTTTTGTTACCTTCTTTGGAGTAAGATTAAAATGGAATTTCACCCATAGAGACAATTTTCTTGCATTTGCAGTAGCAATATTATCCTTTTAGTGAATCAATAATGAAAATATATGTTACTCATGCATGAGTTATCTCCGTGGAGGCATTTGCCACGTAAGTCTTTACATTAAGATGTCTTAGAAAAGTAGTCCATATCAATAATTTAGTCTTCAGCATATGAGCCAGATCATCAGACCATTTTATTTCAACACACTACTGCATTATCAACATACTCCGCAGAAGTTGTCCTTGTTGACAAGTGAGATTGTTCCCTGGCCACCTTGTTGTATCACAACTCATCATCATAGCATTGCCAAGAAGTATAGTTTGATCCTAGAGTGCAAATCAGGCCTTCATTTCAGACAGAAGTACTCAGAAGGAATACTTAACGTGTGAAGTTTCTTTATGTCAGACAAATTGATTGAACGTAGCAGTTGATATGGGATAAATAAAAGCACATTTTGAATTTTAGAGATTTAAGGAGATTCCCCAATCTGCTTATTCAGCCCTGAGAGATTAGTAGTTTATTGCACTGTTTATTATTGTAGAGAGTTCTTCCTGTGTATTCAGAACACCAACTAGCAAATTTTACACAGACCTTTTGTGTCATTGTTTGAATAGGAGATTACACCTCAGTATCTTGATGTAAATGACTTGTTTCAGTGTCATTTCAGTGTTCTGTATCTGAAATAGTGAAGGGGTGTGAGGGTGAGGAGCATAGAACATGCTATAACCCATGTGTTCTTGAATGTTGTGTAAACTTTTAGCATTACGGTGCCCTTGTGGTTCAAATAAATGACTCAAGATGGTCAAACAAATAGAAATGTACTCACATTTTGCAACGTTACTAGGTCTGCTTCTCAGGGACCTCTTGGTACGTTCTCACTTGATACATTTGGTGAGGTTTCCCATGTTAGGTAGCAATGGTTCAAAAATTAGGTATGGTCTCATGTCCACTTCTCTTCGTGGTCCCTAGGTAGAAATCCTCCAGTCAATTTCTCAACATGGGGAGTTAGGTTCTCTGCAGTTTTCTGAGGAGTGGTGTTGCACAACATACACGATGCAAACTATTAGCATAAGCCTGAGGCCGTAGAAACCACCAGCAGTATGCCTGCCGTAACTCTGCAGTCAGGGTGCTTTTACAGTGCTATGAAGAGCAACTCCACTGGTGTTAACAGGTATGTATGTCTTTTGTTATCGATAGGTATCAAAATCGATAGGTATCAATATTGATAGGTACTGATGCCTATAGATGTTGAAATCAGCATTGAAACCAGTAAGTATGAATGCCTAACAATGCCTATTGATATGGATAGGTGCCAATACCTATTGATACCTATCCATATCATTACAATATCATGACAATTGATAGGTGTCAAAATTGATAGGCATTGATTGTCTATCGATGGCTATCGATATCAAAAGGTATCAATACCGGTAGGCATTGATGCTTATTAATATCAAAACCAATATAAAACCTGATAGATATTAGACACTTACTGAAGCTTATCAATATAGGTAGATATTGATGAAAATAGGTATCAATAATGATAGGTGCAGATGCCTATCAACAAGTATTGATATTGATAGGTACTGATAGGTATCCATACTTATTGATATTGCTACCTATTGATAGATATCAAAATAGGTGGGTATTGATAGCTATCCACAGTTTACAATATCAGTAGGTATCAATGCGTATCAATGTCTATTGATGCTTATCGATGCCTGTAGATATAATATATGTCAATGCCTGTAAGTATTGATACCTATTGATGTCTACTGGTATCAAAAGGTATCAATTCCTATTAAGGCCTATTGGTCTTGATACATTTCAGTGCCTATCAATATCCATATGGATTGATATGTGTAACAGGTATCTAAATCAATGTCTATCTGTAGGCTCCTATCCTATTGATATGGAAAAGTACTGATGCCTATTAATATCAATAGTTATTGATGCCTATCAATGCCTTTTGATGCCTATTGATATTAAAATTGGTATAAAAATTGAGACATTAATGCCTATTGCTAAGTATTAATATCCATATTGATAGGTATCACTACCTAAGGATATTGATAACTCTTGATAGATATGAAAATTGATAGGTATTGAAGGCTATCAACATCAAAAGTTATTGATAGTTATTGATGCCTGTCTACATCAAAAATGGTATTAAAACCAGTATATAGACAGGTAGAGGTGCCTAGTGATGCCTATTGATAATTCTGTAGAGCGGAAGGTATCAGTAGGTATCCAAATAGATAGACATTGATGCTTATTGATATTCAAAATATCGATATTAGTATACATTAATATGTATACTTTCCATGTCAGTAAGCATTGATGACTATCAAAGTAGTAGTAGTATTGATATAAAAATAAGTATTGATATCAACCTATAAATATCAATAGGTATTGTGACTACTGATAGGTGTCAATATTGATATGTGTGATATATTGAGGTATTGAAATTGGATATTCAAGAGGTATTGAAATTGTTAGGTAAAGCTGCCTATCACTATTGATAGGTATCAATGCCTACCAATATCAATAGATATCGTTGCTGATAGATATTGATAAGCTTCAATAGCTCTCTGTTTTGAATCTTCTTGATTAGTATTGTTATCAGAAGGTATTGATCTCAATACTTATTAATGCCTATCGAGATCCGAATCCATATCCAAAACAATAGGCATAGATGCCTATCAATATGGATAGGTATCAAAACTAATAGGTATTGATGCCTATCAATAGGTATGGATATTGAGAAGTATCAATTTGTATCAATATGTCTTGATATTAATACCTATCAACAGGTACCCAGACTGATAGATATTGAGGCCTATCAATGCATATTGATATAAAAAGGTATCTATATAGGTAGGTATCAATGCCTATTGACAGAAAAAGGTACCAATGCTTATTGCGAGGTATCAATATTAATTATTATCAGTGACTAGTGATAGGTATTAATATCCATAGGTATCAATATTGATAGGTATCAGTGCCTATTGATATAGGTATTGATAAGTATTGATGTCTATTAATATTGATAGTTTCAGATGCCTATCAGTATTGAAAGCTATAGACACTAATAGGTATTGCCTCTTAATGTCTATCAAAATTGAAAAGTATTGTTATAGATAACTGTAAAATCTTATTGATATCAATAGTTATCTTTGCCTACTTATAACAATAGTTTTCGTTATCAATAGGTATCAATGCCTTTTTTTAGGTATCAGTCTAAATAGCTGCCAGTTTGTATCAATATTGATAGATATTGATGCCTGTCAATATTGGCTGGTATCAATGCCTGTCAATATTTATAGATAACAAGCCCCATTGATGCCTGTTGATATCAATAGATATCCATACATATTGACATTGAATGGTACTGATATTGAAAGACTTTGATGTCTGAAATAGGTTTTTAAATAGGTTTTGATAGGTATCAGTGCCTATCAATTGTAGGGCATCAATCAATATAGATACCTATCAATAGGTCTATTAAAGCTATTGATGCTTAATATTATCAATAGGTATTGATGCCAACTCCTGTCAATAGGCATGGATACCTATCAATAGATATTCATATCCATAGGTAGTACTAGGTATCAAGTCAATAGGTATCAATGCCTATTGATATCGATATGCAGATCAAAAAGGATCAATGCCTATCAATATCTATATCTGCCTGTATCGATAGATATCAATGTCTATGAATACTGATTGACACTGATACCTATTGTGATCTAACAATGTATAGAGATATATAAACATATTTATATTAATATGTACATATATCTTTATAAATATCTAAATACCCTGATATCAGTATAGAGATCAATATTGATAGATATAGATCAATGGATGTTTATATTGATATACAGATGTATATGGATATATAGATGTATAGAAGACAGAGCAGACAGTACTTCCCACAACTCTTAGTTAGAGTTGACATTGGGGAAAGAAGGAGGCAATTCTTTGCAATAAACAACATATGAGTTACATAAAAGAGTTGTGTGTGGCCTCCAAGCAAGTATAAAAGATACTACTTTGTATCAGCTTTTGTGGCATTGAATTCCTGATGGTATATCCTGTCCTTCACGTCTGTGGGAAAAATCATAAGCATTTATGTTTCTGAGAGCCATCTTGGATTGTGGGAAAGAAACACAAAATCAAGGGCAACAGACCAAATTTTCCTTTCTCCTTCCTCAGAAGTATAATAGAATGGGGACATCATTGTCAAGTGATAAATCACTCTATATGGACATACATGAACTCAGTCAAGACCTTTCATGGTATCTAGGTTATAGAAAATATTTCATTTTTGTAGTTGCAGGACAGAACAAGCAAGCTGGCCCAATATTCAAAACTGGTGATTTCTAATTTTACAAAAGAAACAAATGTCTAAAGAGTACAGAATGGCTTGCACCCTGGTACCTTGTGGAAATCAAATAGATCTGCACGTACATGACACTGACAAATATGAACTTAAAAAATAGACCTGAGGGACTTGCTGTTTTGACCTGAGTCTGGGTGGGGGGGTGGTGCGGGGAAAAGCGATCTAGATAATAGTGTACATACAAAAGGCCAAATCCTTAGGCCATAAACCAGGCACACACCCAATGATGTCAATGTGTTTGGCTTACAGGGGAAATAAAGCAACATTTTATTACATGTTAAGTGAGAATCTTTGCTTGTCCAGAATGAGGGAAAAGTGCAAACAGGTGCTGGCTCAGCAGGAATGGAAACTCAAGAATAATAGTGGCTTTTTCTTAGGCTCATACGCATCCTGAAAGACTGAATTCTGTCAGTGCTTTAATAAAGAATTATCTACTACTCAATCCACCTATGTCTGGGTTTGAGGCTATCTGCAGAAGCTTTTGACTGTGAGGCTGCTTAACATCTTTTCTCCATCTCTGCCTTTCACTTGTGCACAAACCATTGCGAAAGCAACCCCCCTCAGTCAAGGAAGCAGGGGCCCCGCTCTCCTCTGGCTCACGGGGGAAGAAAGGAGTCATTATTGACACATGCAAGTGATTTGAGAAGAGACTGTCTACCCCGATAGAAAAAGACTTAGTTGTCTGGTGAATCAGGAAATGTCAGACTTTCTGAAAGGTTAATGGGAGGCTTTAGAAACACATTAAATGTAATCTTACAGTGTGAATGCTGATGACTTTATGTCAAGATCCTAGAAATAAGGAAGGGCAAGAAAGAATACTTTAGGTGAAAGTAAGTTTTGACTGGGGAGCCACGAGAGTGCTTTATTACAATGTATTGTTGAATTTCTCCTTCCATATAGAGCTGGCTATCTGCCTGGTACCATATGCTGAAATAGGACATACCACGAGACCATTTGAACTGAAAGCAACACTCAGATTTTTTTTTTTTTGTACTTACTGAAGTCTAATTAAATGAATGACCTGGTCAACACTGGAAGAGAATGAAATTAATTTATTTCAGTTATCTACTTTAAATGGGCTGCGTAAAACTCTGGTCAGCGCAGGGACTGGCAGGGGATTGTATAATGCTGTTAACATAACCTTTCCACTTCAGTCAGAATCATCCGTGCCTCTACTGGTTTAGCTGAAGAATCATTAAATATGGAATTCATAAATAAACACACTTTACATGCAACCTTTCCCCCTGCCATTTCACATTCTTAAAGGCATTAACAGATGCAGAAGCATAGGACATATGGGAACAAGCAATGGAAGTTTAGTTAGTTGGGTTTAGTTGAATAATTGACACGGTTTTGTGCCATTAGCTTTTTAAGCATTATCTTCTGATGTATCAGGTTTGAATTTTATTTTTAGGTCATTAGTCTTTCATTTGTGACTTTCTCTCATTGCCTTGCTGCTTCGGGGAGATTTGCCTTTGCTAGTCGTTAGCAGGTTTTTACAATGTGGGCACAATTGGTTAATCCTATAATAGAAACCTGCTGTGTGGAGAGTGCTATTTTTACAGCACACACTGTAGCACAAGGCAGTTTTAGAGGGGATACAGCTGCCATTAAATCTATACATCTCAAGGAGGGCCATGAATAGCTGCTCCCTGCATAAGGATGTGTCCTGCGGTTCTATTATCCCAGCTCGGGCTCTGAGTAACGCCAATCTTTAGCAAATCAATATCCTTACCTCTCCTTTTTGATTCTTTTTTCTTCCCTCACTTGATTCATAGTTCCTGAAAAGAAACAGAGCCCGTGTCTCCACTGACCTGTGGGTGTGCCTTAGGCTGCAGCAAACCGAGACGCTGGCAGGAGCACAGCGGGGCTCACACCTGGCCCGCTAACCTCCACATCTTTCTGGGGAAGCCAGGGTGCCAAGGAGAGAGGTAAGGCATGGAGCAGTGGCCCACCCTGCTGCAAAGCTGGTCTCTGACAACCTTCAGGTTAAAATTACCTGCTGTGACTTAGGGGTTTTACCATTGTCAGAGTAAGCATCCAAACATCCTGGATGAGTCCACACGTTATTGCCGAGCCTCACGCTGCATAGCTGGTCCGATGGGATGTCTGTGCCACAGCCTCCCTCTTCACAGCCCATAGATGTGTCCTCATTCTCACCCGTCCCTTTTTGGTAGCTGCTGGCATAAGGGGTACGTTGGAAACATGCTGTGTACATGCGTGTGCATGAAACATGTGGGGTGGGGGGGAGGAACATGTGCTCATCAGGTTGCTCATTTGGTGTAAAATCCATCCAGATAGCTCTGCCAAATGTAAGACTTTCTATCTTGCATTTTCACAACCACTCAGATCTTAGCCCCACCTAGGTGCTGGGGTATTGCTCCTACTGTTCTTCTCCCAACACAATATAATTGCAATCAGATTAAACCAAACATGAGAAAATGTGCTTATGGACTAGATTTATAAATGTCTGTTCTGTTCCCACGTCAGTTTGACGAATGCTAGGCTTTAGTCCATATGTTACTTTTAAGATTAAAGAGGCAAAAACATACAACAGTGGTCTTGAGCAAGAGCTACATTTGTTAATATATCCTTAAAAACACACATTTTTTACAGACTGGACATTTATATCAAAGTATAATCTCTTAGCAGCAAACATCCAAGTATCATTCACCTAGAAAAAACTTGGCACATCTGTGCATTTATCAAGTCATAAAAGGATCCTTAAGGGGGCTGTCAAAGTTTCCATGAATCATCCCAACCTGCATGTACCTCAACCTGAACCCTCTGGGAGAAGGCTAAGGTGACTACTGCTGATTTACGGAGGCAGACAGCTTGGAGTCTCTGCCAGGGAGTAAGTAAATCGTGGTGGCTGTGTGATAAAAAGGATAAAGCACAGTCATTTTCAAATGCTCATTCATGCACCCCTTGTAGGAGATCTGCAGAGAGTAATGAGGAGGTTTATATTCGTTCCTACTGGCCTACACTTCCATTGGACAATGTTCCAAGGTTCCCAAGTGTAAAAAGATTGAAAACCCATTCAGCTCTGGCTGACCCATGGGGATGGGCCCAGACCTTCTCCGAGAGTCAGTGCCCCAAGGAAGACCAAAAGGCTCCTCTACACACACACAAAGAAGTCACTTCATTGGGATTAAAAACTAGAAACCTGTGCAATTTAAATGGAGCAAACCCAAAACAATTGGCAAGGGCTGAAACTTGATTACTTTTTTGAAGACTTGTCCCTGATGCTCTCCCTGGGTGCTGCACTGCATCCCTCGGTGGCACATTGCGGCTTCCAGGCTGGGTAAGGCAGCAGCCGTGCAAGCTGCAGCAAAAGCTGGGCAGCCCCTCGAGGCTGCTCCTGTACCCCCCCCAGGCCTGGCTGATTCAGTTTGCTCAATTTGGTTGCCTCAATATAGGCATGTAATGTGGTCTGGGACACGGTGGGCTGTCTCAGGTGTCAGCAGAGGCCTGGCCAGCACAACACAAGAGCCTGCGTCTTGCAGAGGCAGCTGGAGATGGGCAAGATGGTCTCAAGTGGACCTTCACGATGGTATTTAGGCAGCTGGGCTGACCCCTGGGTAAAAAGGGGTTTTGTCACCACTTGCTTACGTAGAGGTGAGTGTGGCAGTACAGGGAGGGACAGAAAGGACAGGAGTCCTGAGCTGATGCTCACTTCTCAGTTTTGCAGTGTTTCTAACAACACAACAGTATGGGGAGAGCTGAAGCTTTAAAAGAGAAGCACAAGAGCTGTGCTGAAAAGCAAAAAAGCCCAGCCAAATGGTCTGTAAGAAAACAAGGCTACTATTCACTGGTGCACATCAAAAATATTAAAGCTGTGTTTGAGCTCACATGCCCAACCTTCCTAAAGCTCAAAAACTGTTTAGGACTATGTATCTTGATTTCAAGAAAAATGCACATATCTGTGGCTCAGTATGATGCATTTAATATAACATTTAACACATCATTAATAATTAAGATAAAATTAATACAAAATTACTGTCCACTGGAGCCTCTAGAAATTCTATGTTTCATGTCTTACTGACTCAATACTTCATAGTTTTGTGGTATATATCAATGTATTTTGTACAGCATTCTCTGTATTAACAAAATTATTTCTTCTTTTGAGTCAAGGTCATGGGAGCATATTCAAAACCTGTCTACAGAAGAGACTATAATTAAATTCAGAGATGTAATTGAATCCAGTGTGTTGTATGTCCAGTAGCTAATGCCATCCCCCACAAGTATATATATGTGTAAGTACATTTATGTATATATGTCTCATATGTCTCTCTAGATATATGTGTGCGCATGTGTGTTTGCTTGTGTATGGCAATTACTGTATATGTAGTAAACATTCTTCGGTATTTGTAAGTCGGAGTACTATATGACATCTATGATCGTAAAACTAGATTCAGTAGATAAAGTTATGAAAATCTTATAATGACAGCTTTCCAAAGATATAGCAGATGTGTGAGACACTAGAAAAGTAGATAATCGTGAACATTAAAATTCTCAGTTATACTGAGGACTCCCTATGCCTAATTTAAAACCCATTATTTTACCATAAAATCATATTTTTGGTGAGGGGTCTTTTAAAATCTGATTCTTTAAAAACAATAATTATGCAATAAAAACTGAGGAGGTTTTCAACACTAGAATTATGTCTGCATTTTTTATATTGATGTATGTGGGGGTTTTCCCAGAAAGAAATGTGTTTGCCAGCTGAGTTCTCTCAAACCTCTCCATGTGTAATCTGTGGCCGTGGATTATTTTTTCAAGCAGTTGGAGGACAACAAATATAATTATTTAAAAATATAAAAGAAGTCAGTTAGCAAGCGGACCTGGGTCTGTTCCTGTACTCTGAGCTAAGCCACTCTCACTGTGCTTTTTTCTCCCTTCATTGCATGTGCTGTTTCTGAACTGTTCTATCGCTTAGTCATTATTTACATGTTAAAGCCTGGTTTAGACAGTATCCCTACTCAGAGAGTTATTAACTGCTGTAAAGGAAAATGGGGTGACAATATTTCACACTAGCTCAAGATGGCTTTTTGATGTCATCTGTGGATTTCAGTTTAGCCTCCCCTAACATTTCAACAAAGCTTTTTATCTTTTGGTTTTTTTGGGGATGGGGAAACGCTAAGGCGGGGAGGGTGAGCACATTCTCCCTCCCCCTGTTTTTTCTGTTATTATTTTCTAGTATCTCCTGCCTGCACAATATTCCTTGAAAGCAAACACTTTATGCAAAGCAGCTGTCTAAGGAAGTTACTTTTACTTTTCATTTCAGGGTGGCCTATTGAAAATGATTAACTTGACTGTGATGGAAAGAGAAAAATAATCTGGAAACATCTGGCAAATTGCAAAGCAATGCCCAACATTTTCTTCTCTGTCGGATTTAGCTCAGAAACATTATACTTAATGGGTGCCCATTTACTTAAAGCACTAAAGGTTTTGATGCAGGGTTTTTTTGGGTTTTGGTTTGTATATTTCCCCCCCACACACCCCGAGTTGTAGCTCTGTAATATTTTATCTTATATTCCTTAATCCACAGAAAAGATGTGTGAGTACAAGGTGGGTATGGTGCTGTGTTGAAAAGGTGTTTACTGCTCCAGGCTGGCTTGCTGTGTTTTGTATGAACATATTTGAGGCTTGAAATACGTGGAAATTCATTTCCTGTGTTCCACATGGCTAAAATGACAGCTGAAAAGTAATTTAGGGACATAAACAAATAGAAGTTGTCAAATGAATTTTAAGAAGTTAAAGAAACTTTAATATAATATTTAGAAGATTTCATTCAGTTCATTGGCTAAGAAGTGAAAATATTTTTGTGAAATTTTGTGTGTGAAAAGTTGTTCTTACTTTATAGTTTTTTAAAATAAGAGGGAAAAGCACTGTGTCCCTTTTACATGTGCATTTTTTATTCAGACATTTTGTTGCATAATCTGTGGAGAGAATGTACTCTACAAAAAATACATATTACATATTCACTATTTCTCACATATCATTTCTCAGGTAAGTGGTATGGTGGTATCATTGTGAGGAAACAGAACATATTAAAAAGCAAATTAAAAGTCTTTCACAACTGTGTGAAAGACACTTTATTTGTTCAGTGGTCAAAAATTCAACCCCCCAAATTTAATTTGACCTGGCATGAAACATTTTCTTTCCAGGTTATCTAACTTATATCCTTTAGCCTTAAAAAAAAGACCTCATATTCAAATATGTTCAAAATGTTCATATTCAAAATGTTAAACCTTTCAAAATGAAAATTCACTATGATCTGAATATGTTATAACAAAACAGTTCACATTTACTAAATTTCGTTTCATGATACAATATATGTTCTAATGTAATAAGCAGTAAAATAAGCCTATAAACCGGATTTCTTTGGCAAATATCATATCTGTGAAAACAAATGTTTCAACTCTAATTCCATTAGCAGCCCGTCAAAAAGAAGAAATGTGTAGCCTTCTGGATCACTATGATCTACACAGATCCTACAGGCAACATCTTTTTAACTCGTGCTCCTTCTCCTCTACCAACAGGTAGCATCCAGAGACAAGTCCATGGATTCATGGCACTTCTGATATGCACAAACCCCTCTTGTACAGGTGGAGCAGCAGTGTTAAAATTGCCTCATATTTTAGACACACAGCTTTACTAGAAGCCTCCTACAAATGTACCTTTGCATATCTACCTGTCTTCTCACAGGGTCTTCATTTGTATTCTTCTGAATGCCTTGGAGGACTAAATGGTACGTGATCACTTCCTCAACAATAGGTATTGTCACTCCAATTTGCAGTGCTCTGAGCTGTTTGCAGGGAGTGGAAGTCCATTTTAACCCTCCCCCTCTCTGTTTTCAGGCATTGCATGAATCATTAGCAAGATTACAGGGATATGACCTACAGTTACACTCTTTGGTTGCTCACACTCTGTACAGTCCAGAAGCAAGAATATCACCAGCATGAAATATTGGTGAATTTGTGTCAGCTTCTGATAAGGCATCAGGCTGAAGTGAGGGTTGAACTGATGGTGCAGAGTCACTTCCACAGTTTAGCCTGAAGTGGCTGAACAACTCTCCCTCACCCTCTAGCCGAACAAAACAGTTGATTTCAAACAACCTTTTTTGCTTTCTGACCTTACTTTTCATCTTGATTAAAGTAACAAGTAGGCCTTCCCAGATCAAGGATCCTAATTGTAGCATTCCTTCCCTGAGGATATCTATAAGACTGATTTTATGGTTGCACTGAATGAGAGGTCTTTCTGTCCACATCTGCAACCTTTCTCTCTTTAACCCCTTGTTAGCAGCCTTTTTCTTAGTTTTGCTTAGGATTTTTGTTTGCTAATATCACCATTTCATTAGTTTATTTGTGCATTTTTTTGCTCTGTTGTGTAAGGAATCCAAGCATTTTTAATGGCAGATGCTTTTTGGAGTATTTACATATATATCAGTAAGTTGTCGAAATACATACTACACTCTGCTCTTGAGGTCTCTGAATTGTACCTGTCCTCCAAACTGTGAACTGCTCATCACCTTCTTAGAGATAAAAATGTGACCCTTCCTGTATTTGTCAAATTGTGTCCATCATTAAATTAAGTGGTTATAGGCAACTAGGCAAAGAACCCATGGAATCTGTGAAACATGGATATGTGAATTACATTTGAGGAAGGCTGTATGAAGAATTTCTGACAGGATATATTAGACAACAGTCCGTTTTGAAGTATTCAGGTCAAGTGACTGGTGAGTGTTAGGGACATAATTGAAAGGGAAGCATTTTAAGCCACAGTCTCTCTGCTATTTAAGTGCTGACATCTAGCTTGGTGCTGCAGAGAAGGTCCTAGCCTCAAGCAACAGATATCCTTGGATTAGGCTAGCAGGGTCCTCACACTTCATACCAAATCACTAAGGCTCTCTCAAAGTATAGCTCGCACATGATTTTTATATATAGCCAGTGTTTATATGTTTATCTAACGTAAGAAAACAGAGACCCCAGCTAGCAGCCAGCAGTGGCCATTAGAATACAGATATGGTAAAAATCTGTCTAAAGTAGTACTTCTGGCCTGGCTGAGTTTCATTCACCATTTAGGAAGGGGGCAAATTTAGTCCAATGCCTGTGTCAGTATTGCACTAGGGGTAGAGATGGTGTTGGGCAGCATCACTGTAACAGAATCACTCTATGTGGTGGGTTGACCTTGGCTGGACGTCAGGTGCCACCAAACCGCTCCATCACTTCCCTCCTCAGCACGATGTGGGGAGGAGAAAATGAGGGAAAAAAAACCCTCTCGTGGGTCAAGATAAAGGCAGTTTAATAAAAGCAAAAGCAAAGGCTACGCCCGGAAGCAAAAGGAAAATAAAGATTTTATTCTGTACTTCCCATCAGCAGGTAATGTCCAGTCACTTCCTGGGGAGCAGGGCTTCAGTATGTGTAGCGGTTGCTCCGGAAGACAAACGTTGTAAATAACGAATGCNGCTGACATCATATGGCATGGAACATCCCTTTGGTCAGTTTGGGTCAGCTGTCCTGGCTATATCCCCTCCCAAGATCTTGCCCACTCCCAGCCTACTGGTGAGGAGGGGAGATGTTGGTGAGACAGCCTTGACGGTGTGCGAGCACTGCTCAGCAGTAGCCAAAACACTGGTGTGTTATCAACACCTTTCTAGCTACCAATACAAAGCACAGCACTATGAGGGCTGCCACGGGGGAAAATTAGCTCCATCTCGGCCAGACCCAATACATTACAGCAGCATTTTCTAGATGTCCTAGAGGCATAACCCAACCCTAGGAGGAAACTTTTGACTTCCTGCTCTCGGGGTGTAACTACCTCAGATTTCAGCTTTTCTTGAGTAAACTGGATATGTAGTGCTGGGTGTGCTCAGTTCTGGTCTAGAAATATATAAAACAACATAAAAGAAATTTTGGTTGGGTGAATTGCAGCAGTTTTAAGAATAAAACAAAATCTTCATGGCACTGACCTGATAGTCCTTTTAAACCCTCTGCTTATTTGTAATCTTTACTGGTGTGCAAAGGGTGAGCAACATTTCTTTCCCAATGTTTTCCCTGTCTCAAATGACACTGCAATTTAGACAATAACATGCATAGCACATGATTAATGAAGCTGTGCGCTGAGGACAGGACATCTGTGGGATCACAAAGAGCTGCTTTGTGTGCATGTTACTGCATGTTCAAGAAACTCCACAAATTTATAATTTGTTAAATTAATTGACTTTCTCTGTGTAATGTTAATGTAACCTTCAGTTTGAAGAGTGCACAGATTTTTACCAAAGAAAAAAGGCAAGTAGTCAAATCCCCAGAGGGTGACTTAGGTCTGCAGCTTGCTACTTTGTCCTTTACTAAGGATATTAATATTACTCAGGAGTTCTTAAAATATAACTCATCTTAAAAAAAAAAGTAAGTGTCCTTTCAACCTTTTAGGCCGTTTACAACTGAAAATAATACCGAAAAATGTGCAACATCAGTGTCACAGCAATAATGATATCTGTTTCATAAGGAGATAGACATAAATCGGGAATGGTCCAGACGAGAGTATTTACTCTGATCCAGCCCATTGAGAGGCACAGAAAAAAAAATAGAATAATTGCTAATTCAGTGATTCCTATAGAAAATTCAGATCTGGATCTTTATCTTCGCTAGTATCTCTGAGCCACTGACCTAGCAGTAGAAAAGTCACCACAGGCTTGAGCATAACTGGCTGGATTTTTGCCCTTAATATTAACTACAAAGGGAGTGGAGAACCTGTCCTAAAATAATGGCAAAGAACTTTTTACATACAAAATATGGCAAGTGAGGTAAGGCTGACAAGTTGCCATGGATGCAGGGGGACTACCCTTTTCACACTAGAAGTAAGGGCATTACTTTGCAGGCTGAGAAGTGGATGTGTCTAATGGAGGAAAACAGGGAAAATATTCCAAAGAGAGCCAGAAGAGAAGGTCGTACACCCTAACTTAGTCCTCTCTTCCAAAACTCTGCAAGGTCAGAGCTCTTATCCTGTTGGTACAGCATCTAAATGGGAGCTTTATGTTAGTGCATATACACTGGTCTAAAGCCACACGAA